>WNWK01006952.1:35000-99596 GCA_009830355.1 Cherax destructor | reverse complement strand
AGTTTTAAAAATAGGTTAGATAAATACGTGAGTGGGTGTGAGTTGGACTTGACTAACTTGTGCTACTGGGTCAGATGCCGTACTAATTCCTTAAGTGGAAGTGACCTGACTACCTGGAGCTTACCTGGTAAGGGTTAACTCCAGGTGGGTCGGGTCTACAGTTCTGGTCACCGTATTACAGAATGGATATAAACGCACTGGAAAACGTACAGAGGAGGATGACAAAGTTGATCCCATGTATCAGAAATCTTCCCTACGAAGATAGACTGAGGGCTCTGAATCTGCACTCTCTAGAAAGGCGTAGAATTAGGGGAGATATGATTGAGGTGTATAAATGGAAAACAGGAATAAATAAAGGGGATGTAAATAGCGTGCTGAAAATATCCAGCCAACACAGGACTCGCAGCAATGGTTTCAAGTTGGAAAAGTTCAGATTCAGGAAGGATATAGGAAAGCACTGGTTTGGTAATAGAGTTGTGGATGAGTGGAACAAACTCCTGAGTACCGTCATAGAAGCTAAGACGATGTGTAGTTTTAAAAATAGGTTAGATAAATACGTGAGTGGGTGTGAGTTGGACTTGACTAACTTGTGCTACTGGGTCAGATGCCGTACTAATTCCTTAAGTGGAAGTGACCTGACTACCTGGAGCTTACCTGGTAAGGGTTAACTCCAGGTGGTCAGGTCTAAGCAGGGGAGTGATGGACCTGCTTTGCATGGATCAGTAGGCCTCCTGCAGTGTTCCTTTTTTCTTATGTTCTTATTACTCCTAAGTCTTGCACATGGGACTTTCGCTACACTAATTTAAGGTCGTCCTACACTCCATTACAGTTATTATTTCCTCCAGTCTTCAACAGCGGAGCAGCTGAAACTTGTCCTCGTTAAACATCATATTGTTGTTCGAAGCCCACTTAAAGACTTGATTTATAATCGCTTGAAGATTCGCTGCGTCGGACGCCACTCAAGAGATTCTGGTGACATCAAAAAAGTATGTTACGGTGCTATGATTTATGTCCTTGTCAATGTCGGATACAATAATGAGAAACAGAAGTGGGGCCGTGTTGAAGGGAGCTAACAAAAAAAATACTTTTATAACAATTTGCAAGAAAAAAAATCTGCCCCACATATATCTTATTGTGAACATTAAATAATTATCACAAAATTCGGTGGAGCCCCTAAACTAAATACTGACAATCATTTAACCTAAATAAAATCACTTGCCTTAAATATAGATTATCTTCATGTCAAGCCAAACAGATAACCCGATAACCTATATGTCAACATATGCGTGTATAATACAGCACTACTGTTGAACACACATTAATATAGGGAAAGGAAGGCGGGGTAGGGGTAGTCCTAGGAAACGTTGGAGGGGGTAAAGGAGGTTTTGTGGGCGAGGGGCTTGGACTTCGCAAGCATGCATGAGCGTGTTAGATAAGAGTGAGTGGAGACTAATGGTTTTTGGGACCTGACGAGCTGTTGGAATGTGAGCAGGGTAATATTTTGTGAAGGGTTTCAGGTAAATACAAACACAATGAAATATATTTTTTTTTCGTTAGGTTCAGAACGATTTTTGCGAAATTATTGCATACACAAAATCGCAAGTTTTACGTATTCAGCACGACACACAAACACACACACACACAATATATATATATATATATATATATATATATATATATATATATATATATATATCAACGCACTTCTTGCCGAATAGGGCATGAACCTAACGAAAAAAAATATTTCATTGAGTTTATTTATTATTAAATTATTATAAATTTATATAAAATATATTCAGTTGGATTAGGCTAAATTAAATTGCGCTTGTTATAACAAGGGTAGGTAAGTTTTCTAAGATTCTTTTGGTACAAAATTATTCATTTTTACATTAACATAAATGAAAAAAACATATATCTTTAAACGTATACTTGAAAATTTTAGAAAGGCCTTAATTTTAAATGAGTTCTTGCTAATTGACCAGTTTTACCTATTCGGCACGACATCCAGGATAAGTGTTTTGCTTTAACTAAAATATTTTTGTAGTTTATGGTGTACCTAAAAACTGGAACATAAAATTATAAATAAAAATAAGTTATAATTCAGTTGCAACAGATATATGTAACTGATTCAAAAACTACTTCACATGCACGTCCGAACATCAACACACTTGCCAATCCTTCTCCCGCCCACGCCCACACAACACGAACAATCCTGTTAACCTTGGGATACGTGGCAGTGGACAGGTGGCGGAGGGACGCTATGTGAGGGCGTTGGTGGGCGGTGTTATGGGTGGTAGGAGACTGGTGGTTGGGGAGGGGGGGTGGTGGTGTGATTGGCAGTATTTCCATCCTCTTAGTGCTGTATAGTTTAGCGCTTCTCCAGGATAATACCAAAAATAATAATAATAATAATGGGTGTTATTACAGATTTGGTGGTGGTGGTTGTGATGATGGTGATAGTGGTGCTGGCGGTGGTGGTCTAAGTGGTAAAGATAATAGTCTAATTGGTAGACTTTTATCTTTACCACCATCACCGGCGACAGTAATGGTGGTATTGATGATTGTGGTGGTAGCGTCGAAGAAGCAAACTTCGGAGGGTGGCGGTGGGTGTTATGGGTGGCATTAATCTGATGTACAAAACCAGGACTCAATGTACAGTTGTTGGTCCAAGCGTTGTTACAGCAGTACACACATCCAATACATAGATGAACGTTTCCATAGACATACCTATGCTCGTTGCAGTCTCACTCTGAACACCGTATACCCAGCACACCATGAGTACACACCCCTGGAAACAGTATGTTACACTGATACAAATAAACGTGTGGCACTGAACAGCTCTCACTCCTGGCGACCTTAAGTGACCCACAACACAGCGTGTATGGACACTATCCTGGTGGCGACAACGTCCACCCCTCTTCCCCCACCTCATGTGGTTAGATAATACAAGTGAGTTGATGATAAATATTCCGTTCTGACTTGCAAACAAAAAAAATAGTAAAACAAAATAGAGTTGGTGGTGTAGCAGAGACATGAGTGTTGAAGGTCGAGCAAGCGGATGTTGATAACAAGTGAAGATTTAGCGTCTCATGGTGATCGGGGGAGCACGAGTAAACCCTCAAAGACGCTTCACACACCAGCTGATGGCTGGTCAGTGGCCGTCAACCACGCAACACAAACCCAGTTTAACAGCTACCTAGTGTCCAAGATGGCTTCAAATAACAGCCACACGTAAAAATGCTTGAACTGTATCATATTAGACAACAGCATTTCCCGCCACCCTGGCAGATAACAGCTTCTGATATCACTATGCCCACCTCGTGTCCTTTACAACCCAACCATCCCGCTCAGAATATGCCAAAACGAAGGAAAGACACAATACGTAATGATTATCAATATAAAGCAGAAACTTATATATTAATATAAGACGGAGAAAGCACAAAGGCAATTAAAAGACGTCCAGGAAAGTGCTGAAATCTCTTAAATATTTCTACATATACGTGAAAACCAAGACGAGAATAGTCTGTACAATTGGCCCGTTACGGTAGGCTCATACACTGACGCCATGAAAAAGAAATGAGTGGAGAATACAGAAATTTTTTTCATTACCATTACCTGCCTTCTAAATAATATATCCGAGATAAGAAGTAATTCATAAAATTCGAAAGACATAAAAAAACAAAACAAGGCCGCGCATGCAGCACCTGGGTCGTATCCCAGTAGTCTTAGAGAGCGCAGACATGCACAAAAGCGGCAGTAGACCACTGGAAAGTTTTCACGGTTCAGTACCACTAATATCACAAGGGATGCAATGATACCAGAATTTTTGCCAACACCGATAACATGAAAATTATCTACGATAATGATACCGATACCATCAAATTATACGATACCACTGATACTGATACCTTGGCACACCCTTATATATCACCAATAAAATTCGTCCAAAGGGTGATGAGATGACAGATTACAAACTTTCTGGAAAATATTGACCTGCACAACCCCAACCCACGTGACTTTAGAGCGGGGAAGATCAAGCAAGCTGTAATACACAAGTGAGCCAGTGGGACGCCAGCAGCAAGTATCATAAAAACCTTGCCCAAGGCTAAAGTAAGAAGGCTCTCGAAAACATCTACATGTATAACACAGGTATATGTGTGTCCCCCACTAACCCCTCCACCATTTCCCTAGTGCTCTTCACATTTCATTTTTTCTCATCAGAGAATGGTTCATGCAACTACTGAAATGTGCAGGTGCCCTCTAGTTAATATTTAAACAGACTATTCCAGATTTTGGTTTCTGTGTGATAATTTGAGAAAGTCGCTTCTGATCGAATGCAAACTTTCAACACTGCTTTATCCTACTTAGAAGCGTCGGACTGTCACTGGAGTGTGCAGATGCCAATCTGCCGATTTTACTTATATAATGTAGTTTATTTCCATAAAATATCTTGACTATGCCTCATCTAAACGACTTCGAACGTTAATGGCTGATGCATTTTACGAGACTGATTCCCTACAATTTTAGGTTGTGCAGGTGCAAATTTGCCAATTTACTAACAATTAATGTACTTGAAATTATTTACTGGAGTTTGTGATAAATGGAGTGTCTTTCTGGTCGGCTTCAAACTTGCAATGTTAGTAAGTCTTACTAAGACTTACTACAATTTGCTTATTATAGTAATAAAATGTTTTAGTATTGTAGTCTTCTAGACAACTAGGAAATTGGGATATCAAACCTATTATACGTAAATTTTATGCAGTTCTCTTTACTCGTTTAAGAGAGTAATATTTAACTACAACCAACATCAAAGATAATGATTAATTTTTTCACACTGCTATAGTCTACTGTGTGTTTTTGACGAAAATAACTTGTGCAAGTTTCATTAAGATTAGTCCGTTAGCTTCCCTCGTATAACTAGAACAACCCCCTGAAAACTATACTCTGATACACACATGTACATGTAGATATGTACACCAATATACCTGTACATGCATACATATGCACATACAAGCACAAGGTATGCTTGTATGTATGAATGCTGCTACGTATGCATGTTTGTAGTTTAACTCTGACCCTGAATGCAAAATTTATGTATGCATGTATATGAGTGTGCATTTATGCAGTTTAACCCTGAACCTGAGAGCACACCAGGGGCAACATCAGAGAATAAAGCAGAGGGAGTAGATTTCTTATAGCACACATGACTCACCTAGTAGGCTCTCGAACATGCCCTCAATATCCATTAACTAATTAACCGGAACATTACAAGACTTATTGTTAGAAATAAAAAGTGCAACCAGAAAACGTGGATAATTCATCCTGAATAACAGATAGTTAAGACGTGCAGGGGCAGTAAAGTGGATACAGTGAGTAATCTATTATTGTGTGCGACTCTTCTGGTATTCTCGAGGGGTGGACAGAGGGGTTAATAATTCAGATCTTTTAGAGTTATAGCTTACCAACTTTTTTCCCCTCCCGATACTGCCCTTAACTGAGTGTAATTTTAATGCTCCTATTAGGAATATCCTCTACATTACTTTACACAATTTTGAGGCAAAGTTATTATTTAACTGTCATATTGTCAAATATATTAGTGGGCTGGTTTCAAGAGCTCTTCCATTTTCGTGACCCGAATTAAGGCCAGGTTTTTCCTAACGACTACCTGCCCATGGTAGTCATTAGGAAAACCTGCCTATGGCCCGCAGGCCTATATAATCATTACATCCTCTTCAAGATTTTTACCATTGTCCCAGCAATGCTTCTTATATCTGCTGGTAAAAGAATGGATAGTATTGGACCACGGATGTTGACACACTGTTCTCTAAATGTGATAACACTTGCTTGCTCTTCTGTGGCGTTACTCTACACTTCCACCCATTTCTCTCTAATAAGTTAGAGCAGTTTGTAGATTAGGAACCTAGCCCTGAGTATTTTCCATTAATACATTATAAGGAATAAGTCTCTAAGATTGCTTGGAGGTGCTTCTAGTAGTTTGATTCTGTGCTGGCAACGCACTATCTCTGTGCATTTTCTAACTCGGACCTCTGCTACCGTGAATTGAGCTGAGTAGAGAGCAATGCTCTAGATGACACAACACAAATTTTTTTATGTCCACCAGCACTGGAGTGACTTTTCCTTGTTTTTAAGGGCTAATTCCTAAGTTACTAATTTTCTTGGTTTGAAAACTTGAACATTCTCATTCCTTTATTCTGTACCTCTTCGATTCCTTGTATCTAACTGTACCAAGTCAAGACAGGAGCAGAAGTCTATAACACTCCTAATTTTAATACTCCACGTTTTTACCGTGACTTTTTTTTTTTTAACTACGACTATTTTGTACAATTTCATGAACCACCACCTCGTTCATGTCAGTGACAATGCTCAGTTAGGGTTGTGTGTGCTGCTTTTAGCACGCGACAATAACCTCGTTTTAATTACTGATAGTACAAATCCCAAGCCGTTATACTTTCCATCAAGTTCTTTTGTCGGAAGATTCAATTTCACAGCATAGGTACAATTATTTAAATAGGAAAGCCCAAACTCCTTGAATCAAGAGCCTTACACTAGCTTCAAACCACTCCACTGGAAAGTACGGCACCAGAATTAAATCAATGCATCAGAATATTCTACATGGACCACACTTGATCTGTCCTCTAATTTCGTCCGCTCCTAACTGGTGAGAACATTCGATTCACAATCGCAAGGTCCCGGGTTAGATTTCCTGTCACAGAGAAATAGATGGAAATAAAAGGTACTAGAGCATTAGCCAACTGCTGTGGGTCGCATCTAGGGCTAAATGTGTATTAAAAAACTAAGTTCTTCCAAAATGTCATAACCAGTGTAAGATAACACACCAGTCCACATATTTTAGCTCAGTTGTGATTTAATAATGATCCAGGACGGACCGAAACGTCGTCGTGGGTTATTTGTGAACTGTTCCAGCCAAGGCATTGTGGCTTTCATCTTTCAAGACGCTGAAGGACTATAATTCCCACGTCATTAATTCATATACCAGCTAGATATGTTTTCCCTGTGCTGCTTCTCCCTAATGCCATCTAGTAAACACGCCCATCATAACTCGTGGGACAATACCTTCATTAATTCTTCCGTTCTCTCCTGGGATGAGCTGCTGTGATGCTCTTTCCGGTAAGAATTCTCCATGCCTGTTGTACGCAGGTTTCTCTGTGTACTTGTCAAGGATGTCTTCCACTCCTCCCTTCTACTTCTTCTATGACAGAAATAGCCACTGTCTTTACGAAGTCTGTTTCACTGGTCAAGACAATAAACGACTTGTATTATCAGACTCAGTATCAGCCTTATTCAGTCTAAGCTAAGAAAACATTACTACCAATACAAGGACTGTGCCAAAGTATCGGTATCGGTGGGTATCGGCTAATTTTTATAGTATCGGTATCGGTCTGAAGTTGAATATAATCATCGGTATCGACAAAAAATGGTATCGTACTATTCTTAATCAATACTATATAGGCAGGTGAAATTGCTGGCCTAGAAAATGTACAGAGAACCTTCACGCCACACATAACTACGATAAAACACCTCAATTACTGGGAACGCTTTTTTAAAGTTCCTCAACCTGTACTCCCTAGAACGTAGGCGGGAGAGATACATGGTTATAAACACTTGGAAAATCCTAGAGGGATTAGTACCAAACTTGCACACAAAAACCACTCCCTATGAAAGCAAAAGACTCGGCAGACGATGCAACATCCCCCCAATGAAAAGCAGGGGCGCCACTAGCACGATAAGAGACAACACTAAGTGTCAGGGGCCCAAGACTGTTCAACTGCCTCCCAGCATACATAAGAGGGATTACCAATAGACCCCTGGCTGTCTTCAAGAAGGCGCTGGACAGGCACCTAAAGTCAGTACCTGACCAGTCGGGCTGTGGTTCGTACGTCGGATTGCGTGCGCCCAACAGTAACAGCCTGGTTGATCAGGTCCTGATCCACCATGAGGCCTGGTCACAGACCGGGCCGCGGGGGCTTTGACCCCCGAAACCCTCTCCAGGTATACTCCAGGTACAGAGAAAGGTTCTTCAAAGCACAGTCGCCACTCAGTAGCACACAAGTGGTCTTCACTGGATGGCAAGCAACAGGAAGGACCACCAGTCATACTAAGTAAATTTAAAAATGATTTAGTTTATTTGTTGTATATCTATTGAACAGAATGAGTCTCCTAATTAGCTTTCTTATTCTGATCTGGATTCCATGTTGGGTTATTACAGACTAAACACGGGTCTTGAAGGTATATTATATTAGGTAATGGCGAAAAAAGTTTGAAGAAAACTGCTGTGAAGAACATAAGAAATTTTGAAATGCTAGAAAATTACAAAATATTAGTGAAGGTTGTATGGAGAGCATGTGTTACCACCGCAGGAACTATGAAAGCTGATCAACTAGCAGGAATAGCAGCACAAAAATATAATTACAATCTGAAGAAACAATGTATCAGATTACAAGTTAAATAATACAAATATAATCAAAAGTGGAATGGATGAGCTCAATGAAAACAAAAAGGTGTTACAGATGGTAGGTAAGGTAAAAAAAAAAAAAAAAGAGTAGAAAATGTGGTAGTCAGGATTCCTTTAGGTCACCTGTATATGTGGCAGGTTGATCAGTTAACTCCAGGAGAGGAAAGGCACTACGTGTCCCGTGGCTTAGTTGGTAGCGCACTCAGCTTTCATACTGAAGGGTCCGTGGTTTTATCCCCGGCACGGGTGGAGACGCTGGGCATATTCCCTTATTCACCTAGCAGTAAGTTGGCACCTGGATATTAATAGACTGTTGTGGGATGCATCCTGGGGGGTAGTATACCTTAGATAGGGCTGGGCTTTGAAATGCGATGAGGTAGGACAACAGCTCTTACTTAGCATGTAAAGTTAGAATAAAAAAAAAAAGTGTGGAGATAAGGATAAAAACTTCCTCTGTTACTATACCTTAGAAAGTAGTAGAATTCAGAGATACAGAATATACTAAAAGCTAGGAATAATGTAAAGTTTGCTGAAGTTAAAACCTTTCTACAGTTTGCCGGTATCCCCACACCATTTACAATGAGATAAAATATAGTCTTTCATGGCGGTATGTTCACTCTCAGTGTCACTACCCAATAAACTAGCCCCTTGGAACAAAATTAGAAATAAAAAATGGAGGGAAAGTAAAAAAACGGAAGAAATTGATGGTAGGTAAACCTGATGACTAGTGAATGGGGGGATTGAGTGAGTCGACTAATACATAGTTACCTACTTTTACAGATAGGTGGGCGTGTGCATGGGCAACAAGGGTTTAAGGAAATTTATCCATTCGTTTCTCCATGCCAGGGAATCGAACGTTGCTATCTCGAGGCGAATGAGCTGATCAGTGAACTACGCAAGACTGTGGTGGTGGTGTGAAGGGTATTAGGACAGGGAAGGTTTTTTACGTACTTACTAAGCAAAACTGGGTACATCAGCAGTGTGTTGCCAAGCTATTCTATATGAGAGTTACATAGTGGGAATAAGAGCTATGTCATATTCCATCACGGAGGATGGGGCTCATACAAGATGTTGATGTCAGCCTGAACTGGGAGACTTTTATTAAGGAAATGAGGATATCGTCAAGTATTCCATTATGGGGTCATCAGCTACGGGAGCTTCAAAGGTTTCTTCCTACAAGTATAACTGCGGTTACTATCACTTGGGAACGGTCATCTCTCAGGAGAGCCCATCCTATGGCGGCGGGATTCAGCAGTGGTGTTGGGTTAGTAATGGAGGTGGACGCGGGGAGTACAGGTCGTGCAGCGGGTGATGAAGGTGGCAGCGTTGGATGTGTCTGGGAGGGTGTGTTTGGGGATGGGCGGGGCATGAGGGCCACACCATCTTGGGCCCCATCGCTGTAAACACACCTCCATACCGCTACTGCCCACCAGCTAACACTACCACCCGCCTCCGTCGCTGCTGCCTACCGTTAACTTGACCCACACCGCATCTCTATTATGTACACCTCCATAATAATCTGACTCCTCGTCAAACCAAACAAATATATGGATGAAGACATACAACGAGGACGCCAAAGGATAATCACAAATTAGAAAATCCACTGGGTACCTATATCTCTTGATACCTAAAACGTACTCTCGACCTCTTTTAGAATATTGCTTTGATGTGTGGAGGTGTCCGGCTCCTAAACAAGAAGTTGATATGTGGGCGTTGGTGATCTGGAGGTGTAACCTACAACTGTCAGTGAGGGGATCAGTGGAGTTAAGATGTGCCGTGCGCTATACTCGCACTGGCTGAGGCTTGAACTCATTTGTGCTGGGGTATAATTTACATGGAGTGGTGTAAAGTGTAGTTTACTGAGTTGGGCTGCGATGTACACAGGACTGAAGGGAATGACAGACCTACTGACATATGTAAGGAACCTACTTATACCTAGCTATTGTCGCTCGGATATTTGCAACCTGTACGATTTAAACCCATTGCGCAAATGGCTTCTGGCCTAGATATATGACTGCTGTTTCGCACCCCAGGTTTTTAAGACAACACGTGTGTGACTTATTAGTAGGTAAATTAGATTGGCCCCTGCCCTGCCCTGAGCTGCTGCTGTTTTACCAGAGGCGAACCCTTTTCCGGTAAACATCAGGATCACGCCGTTTCCTAGTTGTAATGCACACCTGTATTGGCTGCAACCTAGGATGCCATGAAATAAATACATAATAGGTGATCCAGAAACTAGTATATTTCTGGTGTTTACCAGACGTGAGCTTATTTCCTTGTAAAATTGAATAAAAGTACATAGAAGAACAAGGTGGAATTGCTAGCGGTAAAAAGTAGACTTCCAGTACATGCAATACCAACTGACAGGTGTCACTGAGAGCTCTGAAGAACAAGCCCTGACATCCCTCTGACTCCACTATCCTTCGCGGTAACCTCAGCATCTAACCCTCAAAGCTGACCCACTACAGCTTTCAGAAGAGGCTGTTTCGCTCATTCCTTTCACCTCCCACTTGTACTACAACAATGTAGGATAACCCTGACTTATGCCCTGCGCCAGTCTAGGGTCACTACTACTCATACTGCTACCTCTCTACCTCTTGTAGGAGCAGCACGACACCTAAGAGCGCAGCAGCACTATACCTAATAGCAATAGCACAACACCTAACAGCAGCAGCACTATACTATATTACAGCATTATACATAATTAGTAAGGCCACACCTAGATTACACAGCTCAGTTCTGGTCTCTATATTACAGAATGGATATAAATTCGTTAGAAAACATTCAGCGTAGAAAGACTAAATTAATTCATAGCATTAGAAATCTTCCGTATGAAGAGAGATTGAAGACCCTTAAATTACATTCACTTGTAAGACGAAGAATGAGGGAAGACATGATCGAAGTGTACAAGTGGAAGATGGGTATTAACAAAGGGGATATAAATAAGGTCTTGATGATATCTCTCTAAGAGAGAACCCGCAATAATGGATTCAAATTAGATAAATTTAGATTTAGAAAGGATATAGGAAAGTATTGGTTTGGAAATAGGGTAGTTGATGAGTGGAACAGTCTGCCTAGTAGGGTTATTGAAGCTAGGACCTTGGAAAAATAAACACATAAGCAGTATAATTGTCGCGTGGGTCTTGGGAGAGATATATAGGAGGTCAAAGATACTCCTTGTTGGATGGTTACGGTATATTTACAGTAAGTGAAGGAGAGTCCAGCCACCCGTCTGTCTCGCCTGTAGGTCTAACGTTAGTGAGGGAGAGTGCCTATGAGAGGCTGTGCACATGCGCTGAGCCTCTGACGTCAGCGGGTACCGTGACGTCACACGCAAAGGGACCAGCTGTATAAAAGGAGATACACTACACAAGTGTATATATGATACTGACACGACATAATGTGATCCTTTATTGACAACGTTTCGCCCACGCAGTGGGCTTTATCGAGTCACAGACAGATCTGTCTGTGACTCGATAAAGCCCATTGCGTGGGCGAAACGTTGTCAATAAAGGATCACATTATACTGCTTATGTGTTTATTTTTCCATTGTGTCGGTATTTTATACCATTTATTTCCAAGCTAGGACCTTGGATAGTTTCAAATTTAGGTTAGATAAATACACGAGTGAGAGGGGTTGGATTTGAGTGGGACTTGCACATGAGTAAATAGAATTATCAAAGCTTATTTCTTGGGTAGCATTGAAGATTGGGTTGAGCAAATATTCTATTAGTGGGATGGATTGTGAAGGACTTGCCTAGTATGGGCCAACAGGCCTGCTGCAGTGTTCCTCCTTTCTTATGCTCTTATGTTCTTATATTCTTATACCTAACAGCAACATCACTATACCTAACAACAGCAGCAGCACTATGCCCAACAGCAGCAGCAACACCACTACGCCTAATAGTAACAATAATAGCCGTTGGCAGCAGCAATAGTAGCGGTGGTGGTAGCAGTTGTTGTTACAGCCGCCATCCAGGGTACCGGGCAAAATTTTTAGGGCTAGTTTTACTGTCTCTATGTTCTTCCCACTACAATATTGTTGTTGAAACTTGAACAATACACAAATAGATACAAGTAAACAGAGATGGCGGAGAAGGGTTGAATGGGGAATTAGGAGGGAAGGGTAAAGGAGTTTGGGTGGGTGGGAGGGAAGGAGAGAGGCAAGCGGGAGAAAGGAGTGTGTAGGGGAGGGAAGAAGGCGGAAAGGGAAGTGTGGGGGGAGGAGGAGAGGGAGGATAAAGGAGTGGGGAGGGAGATGGAAAAGGGAATGTGAAGGAGGGGGGGGGGGTTAGAATCGTGCATCAAGTAAATGTTATTAAGGCGGCGAGAGGGTCGCAACAGCTAGCTTCAAGGGCAACAATTCTTTTGTTGATATAGTGCCGTGCCAGACTCCCTAAGTGAGACTAACACCCTTGCTGCTACCCTATACTGCCACTATTACTGCTACTACTACATCATATTTACATCTACGACTAACTCTGCTTCTATGACTATTATTATTATCATCGCATCGGCAACTACGTCTGGCACTACTACTATTGCCATCACATTTATATTTACGTCTGATAAAATTACTACTACTACTTCTATTACATCAACATATACGACTGTTAATACTAAGATTACTATTACATCTATATCTACGACTGGTACTATTATTACTATTACGTTTACGACTGGTACTATTATTAACATTACGTTTACGACTGGTGCTACTACTATCACATTTGCATCTAAGACTGGCACCACTATTGTTAAAGTACAAGTCCCTGTATACGACACACAGCCTAACAATTATCCATTTTTAATTTAAAAAATGAAAATTAAACGAATCATATAACGTGGAACACGGAGCAACAAAGCCCACAGGTTGTTACCTTCCCAATTCAGTGTCACTTCTCTATAACAGAGCAGTGTAACTATGAGCATCGTATGTAGACTGGTCTGTAGCTCAATGGCAGTACCATCGGTTTACACCCGAAGGACTCGGGTTTAATCCCAAGAGTGGGGATGTATGGAGGATATGTATCTACAACTTTACTTACACCTAGCAATAAAGAGGTGCCTGTGTATTCACCTAGCAATAAAGAGGTGCCTGTGTATTCACCTAGCAATAAAGATCTGCCTGTGTGTTAGACGACTGTTGTTGGGAGTAATGGAAAAGGCAGGTAACAGAAGACTTGAAAAGTCCACACCGAGGCTATCTGCTGGGAATTATCTACTACTATCTAGATTAGGGACTATCTCAGGCCTTCAGTATTCCATTGAGAAGGAGCCTTGACATAGGTATCATCCCAGTCATTAAAAAAACACCGACATTGCCCCACTTCACATAAATGGTAGTGAAGCAATCGCGAAAAACTATAGACCAATAGCGCTAACGTCATACATCAAAATGTTTGAACGGGTCCTCAGAAGCAAGATGGCCAATCACATGAAATTGGAACAATTACAAAATCCAAGGCAGCATGAGTTTAGAGCAAGTCGCTCCTACCTTTCACAACTGCTAGAATCTAGATCATTACATGATCATAGATGCATCGGAAGACTAGCTAAATGCAGATGCAGTGGACACTGGTTTTGGAAAAAAAAAAAAAAAAAGTGCGATCATGGAGTGATAGCTCACAAAATACATGAAAAATTAATATATAACTGGTAAAGTGGACAGATGGGTATTAAACTTAACAAACAGAACCCAGAGAGTAGAGGTAGAGTGAAATCCAAGGTTGCCATAGTAAAAAGCTATATTCCTCACTTCTGTTTCTCTTTCTTATATACGACAAGGACAAACCATAGCATTGTGACATCCTTTGCTGATGACAACTGAATCTCTGTGAGTGGCATTCGTCAGTGATACAGAGAATCTTCAAACGAAAGTAAATCAAGTCGTCCAGTGGACCTCAGATAACAATATGATGTTCAGTGAGGATAAGTTTCAGTTGCTCCGCTTTGAAAGAATGAACGAAATCAACACTGAAAAGGAATACGAGACAAATTCAAATCATTAAGTTGAGTGAAACTTCCATGTGCGAGACTCTGAAGTGATAATGTCAGATGTTACATTTAAGGATCACAACTATGTTGCTATTGCAACATAGAACTTTCAACACGAGAAACAATGAACCAACGATGATACTCAAGTCACTTGCTGTCTCAGTGCTGGAATACTGCTATATACTAACGGTCTCCTTCAAAATAGATGAGATTTCTGAGCTAGAAAACACAATTTTCACCGCCCGCATACATTCAATCAATCATCTGAATGTCTTTTCAGAAGTCTGGGAATGTTAGAAGTCTTTTCAGCTGTATTTCTTGGAACATAGGCGAGAAAGGTACATCATTTACACCTGGAAAATTCTGGAGGGAATGGTCTCAAACCTGTACACCAAAATCCCTCCATTTCAAAATAAGAGACTTGGCATACGGTGCAGAGTACCTCTAATAAATAGCAGGGGCGCGACGAGTACACTAGGAGTCCTAAGAGGTCCCCGACTTTTCATCGCCCTCCCTTCGTGCATAAGGGGAATTACCAACAAATCTCTGGCTGTTAAGGAGCTTGACAAATTCTTCAAATCACCTTCTGACCAGCTGGGCTGTGGTTCGCACGTTAGGGTACGTGCTGCCAGAAGAAACAACCAGGATGAACAGGTCTTGATCCTCCAGGAAGCCTGGTCTGTGGCCGAACAGAGGGGTTGGGCGTTGGCCTCCGGAAGCGTCCTTCAGGTATCGGAATCGTGAATCATTTAGGTGGAGGTCGCACCCTGTGGGAAGGCTGCATACCTTAGATAAGGCTGGGATATGAAATATGCTGAGGTGAGGATAACAACTCTTAACCTGCAAATTCAATGGAATAAAAAACCATGCTGGCTGACTTGTGTATACTTGTCTTAAGAAATTGCGCGCATTATAAAAATAATCTACCATTATATTCATACAAACTAGTAATATGTCTGAATCTTTTTAATATACATATGCATTCTATTAAGAAAAGTTGTGTCAAAGACAGGTGGTAAACATCAAACACAAGCGGTGACTAACGGCGAAAAATGACTA
Organism: Cherax destructor; assembly: GCA_009830355.1. Classification (NCBI taxonomy): domain Eukaryota; kingdom Metazoa; phylum Arthropoda; class Malacostraca; order Decapoda; family Parastacidae; genus Cherax; species Cherax destructor. The sequence continues at coordinate 84,046 of WNWK01006952.1, read as the reverse complement.
TTGCAACACCTCATGAGGTACACATTCGCCCATGTGCATCACACTCATGAATGGAGTGACCCTTGACCAGTGGGGGAAGACTCTTTGAAGTCAACCAGGAATGATAACTCAAGATTGCCTATACTTAAACCAATAAAACAAGAAAAAAAATACACCTTCACAACGGACCATCTTGCATATATATACATTTTTTTTTAGATTTTGCCTTAAAGGTGTAAAATGATAATAAATTATGGTTTAAAAATTGTAGCGCAGAAGGCAACAATGTATCTTTGAGACGCACCACAGTCTTCCTGAGAAGTACACCAAACCAGTTCGTCAAGGCCACAATGGCCGAAAAGATGACGTATAGATTAATGGTCCACGCAGGGTGCTCTACCTGCTCATCTAAGAGGCTGCTCACCTCTAACCAGCAGGAGAGTATACATGCATTCCTCTTTCCTCTTCTGCAGAAGACTCCGTAAGGGCCTGCCGCCTACATGCTTTTCCCCCTCATCCTGTACTCTCACACAGATCATTAATTTACACATTCAGTACCGCCCCTCGCCCCAACAACCCGGTGTCCTACCTTCTTGGACCTAACATTTCAATACATGTCTCGCCAGAGCATAAACACATGACCGCTGCTACAACAGTCTGACCTTGTCTTAAAGCTGCACCTTCCACACCACAGATACCCTTCATCACGGTACAACCAATTTAGAGGTAATTCATTTTTTCCAGAAATAAATAGGTTCCACTAAAAAGATATTAATTTAAAAAATAAAGTCTTTGCGTTTCCTTAATATCATCTATATACAATTATAACTCATATATACAGTAAAATTTTCCAATTCTTATAAAATGTTTAATGAAAATTTATTTGAAGAAAAGTGCCAAAATGCTATTTATGTATTCCAGATGATATTGGATGATATTTTTTTTCTTCTTCCAAGGATTTCGCTCATAATTGAGAACGCTTGATCTGACTAGCAGTCAAGTTTCGACCCAACTACTGGCATTTGTTGGTGCGCTGGTAAATTTTATATGGATCATTCTAGGATTTTTTAATTTGTGTAATAACTTGAGAAAGCCTCTTCTGATCAGCTTCAAATTTTCAGCTCTGGTGTATCTAACTTAGGAGGAGGATGGAACTGCTCTAGGAGTGTATCGGTGTCAATTTATCTATTATTGTGCTCAAATGTATTTTTTGGGTTAAATATCTTGAGTATGCTTCTGTACAGCTTGAGTTTTAAATGAGTGATGCATCTTATGGATGGTATAATACCCTATAAGGTCAGGCTGTATAGACGCAACCTTATTATTTAGCTAACACAGTTAATGAACTTCTTGTTGGATTCCGAGTACTGACTGAAGAATACCTATTGTGATTAGCTTCAAGCTTTCACTAGTGTGGAGCTGTTCAGAGGATGTTCACACTGACTCTGGGGTGTGCAGGTTTTGATTTACAGTTTTATTAAACTAAATGGTTTATCTGCAATAACCGGAGAATGTCTTTTCTGGTCAACTTCAAACCTTAAATGCCGGTGTATTTTACTTAGGATACCAATTTTCCAATTTTATATTGAATAAATTTTGAAAAAAATAATAATTCCCATGCAAAAATTTGTGAAAGTCCATTTCATCGACGTCAAACCTTTAACGCTGATACCTGAGAATGCATCTTTTGTGTGGCTTCAAACTTCAAGTGCTGGCGTATTTTGCGATACTGGTTTGTGTGTGATAACCCAAAAATGTCTCTTCTAATTGGCTTTAAACTTTCAAAGCTAGCATATCTTAGTGGTTTTGGGAGTCTTTAGGTGCCAAATTACCATTTTTATTGAAGAAATTAGGTCTGGTAATGGTAAAAAAATCATGAAGAAAAAGAAGCCTAAGGTGCGGACATACTGTTAATGTGTAGCACAGTCAGCGGCAAACCACACGCTACACAGGGAGGGGGAGGGGGATGGGCAGGGGAAGGGGGATGGGGAGGGGGAAGGGGAGGGGCCAAAGGAGCACCTGCATATAGATGGTTTTGGGCGAGATGTGTATGCACAATTCTCAAAAGTGACGATTCCTGTTGAAGGAGAAGGGTTAAACATTCACGTCCTGTCAAACCCTACATAATTTGGTGCTACTTTGTAAGGACCAGCGAGCCTGCACTTCCCGATTACATATCTGTAGACAAAAGCCTACTGTAAACTGGGCTCGCTACAGCAACCTTTGCCTCGGCATCCGCCTGATCATTTCCCGGAACACCAACAAAACTCCACATCCTTGTGCCGCGCTTGGAGATAAACTAATGACACCTGGATCTTTCGAACCACAGGGTGGACAAAAATACCGTGACAAGGACTGACAAAGCACCCTGTGAATATGAGTACACAATGAACAAACTAAGCAAGCTATCAGGACAAGAGCAGTACGAATTGCATGGAGCTCAGCGGTGGACAATAAGAGTTCTCACCAGTAATAGCAAACCCAAGAATTGAGGTAGATGAGGCTGATCTTATGCGATGTGAGAATATCCTCCTCGGATCGAGCAGCGACCAAAACAAATCTAGTTTGTCAAGTTGTTCGTAATAAATACACCTCTTGGTGTATATACCGTGTTGCCAAACTGATGCCCCAGCAATGAATAATGAGTATAGATCGATGGCTGAGGTTGAATTAACTAAAACCATTACAATTTAAACGCATGTACTACACTGACTTTAGAGCACCACTATCAACCATTATACTTATACTTCACATGCTGTGAGTGGACTTACCCGTGAGTATCAGCGTTGGTGTCAAGGGTTAATGACGTGAAATAAACAATATAGTAGAGGCTGACGACATAAGCGGAGCCAAAAGTAAATATTATATAGTTAGATTACGTCAACCCAACCAAGGTTATAGAAGAACCTAGGAGCTGGAGTTTAATTCCCACAAAACAGGCTAAGCAGACATAGAAGAGATAAAGAAGCGGAGGGGAAAGGAGCTCCTCCCTATAACCAATGACTTGCAGATTCAATCTTTCTCCCTTAGCGCAAAATTATGGCACGTGTTCCTTCTGCATCCCAGCTCCGTGACTTACTCTATCTCAAAACACAAGTGTGGGTGTGGAAAAAGACACTTGTGTACAGTTCAGGACATTTATTAAAGGAAACGTTTCGCCACGAGTGGCTTCTTCAGTCCTGAAGAAGCCACTCGTGGCGAAACGTTTCCTTCAATAAATGTCCTGAACTGTACATAAATGTCTTTTCCACATCTTGTCGGTATCACCATAACATTTTTCACAAGTGTGGGTCAAACACGTGACTCCTAATTTATGACTACTACTACTAACTACTACTACTAACCCGGTGCAGAAGCTCGCTCACGTGGATACACTCAAGACTCTCAAGGTCATGGGTGTGAACCATCTGGATTATGTGAACGTCATTCTTAATCGTGTAAATAACTCTGGAGTATGTGAGCGCCATTCTCGAACGTGTAAATGGTGGTTTGGATTAGAATAATCTTTTGGATTCTGAGAATGGTAATGTGATTTAATGCAAATAACGACCAGTCATCGTTGTATGAATGACGGTTATGTAAATGCGAGTGAGGTAGTAGGTTGGTTTTTAGCAACTATTGAGGGAAGTACTAGTCATCCTGTCCTGTCATGTGTGTAAGCTGGAAACCTAATAAAAAATTTGCAATTTAACAGTACTGGTCTTTTCATTTCGTCTCATAAACATGCAAGATGACAGATAAATCTTACAAACTTCTGCTTACATTCAGTACACTTATTTACTTCCCATGTGCTTTTTATTTATTCTTAATCCTATAATATTTTCTTTCTAATTTAGGAGAGAGCTGGTCTTGGACCAAGATGCGGGGGTAAGGTGATCACCGAAAACGTAGAGATTTAAACACACACATTTCAGTTAATGTAAAACTTGTCGGGGACAGGAAGCCTACTGCTAAAGTGCCTCTAGCCAGAGACACGTCTAAGTTCACCAGCTAACCCATCTAGTAGCTGGCGCACGCTGTATGAATTATACTTTATATGTATATATAGATAGGTGAATGAGTTATTTTATTTTACAGTAAATTTGCAGGATAAGAACTGTTACTCAACCTCGCTCATTTCAAAGCCTAACCTACCTAAGATCTACTAATAACATCCTGGGATGCGGCCCACAACAACTGGCTAACACCCAGGTACCTACTTAACAAAACCAAAGTTTCCACCCACGCCGGGATTGAACCCAGGTACTTCAGTTATGACCCATGGGTATCACCACTTAAAAGCATAGGCGGCTTTTTTTTTTCTTAAGTAAATGGAAAAGATACGTGAAAGGTGGTGGTGGGTAAGTGATGGAGCCAAGAAAGGCAGATGCCCGACGAAGAAGAAGGAGGCAGCCTTCCTTAAGTAGACAAACTAAGATGGGGGATGATTTAAGCGGAGAGGCGAGCTAGATAAGCGAGGTTATAATGGGTAGCTAGTGTGGTTTATTATTCAGGGAAGGATGACAGGGAATAATGGGCGACCACTAGGGGTCAGCGTAAAGAAAGAAGAGGGAAGCCAGGAAAGGTGCTCACTGACAGCTCTCACCACAGTTGTTCATAGTGTGATGAGGCAAAGCAAGGAAAATTGTCTCATCACAACAGGTCATCGTGTGATGAAACGAGGCAAGGAAGGTGTCACTGGTAGACATCTCACCACAATTGGTACCTGGTTTCTATTTGTGCCCCCTCGTTCTGTTATCCCTTTTGAACAGTGTTTGTATCCATTTCCTCAATACCTCAGAGTATCTTGTATATTGCCATCATATCCCCTCCGCTCTTTCGTTCCTCCAGCATTACGTGTTTTAGTCCTTACCTGCCCACATGTGTCTCTAGTGGCTGACACACCTGGCAGAGATAGGCTAGGAACACCCTTGTGCCAGCCACGGTGTCATCACCAGTGAAATGAGACAGAAATTAGTTTACTGAATGAGAAATGAAGGCTGGGAGCTAAACATGAGTGCACAGGAGCAGAATACGAGGAGCGGATGGACACGAAAGAGATCAACAGAGGCAGATGGCAGATACACAAAAGGGGACAGGAAGGGAGACAGGAGGAAGCGCTTTAATACACTGGAGGGAGGGAGCAAATGCACAGGAGGCAGCGGGCAAAGAGGCAACGAGCAAAAACACAGGAGGGAGAGGGTAGGAAGACACAGGACTGGTCAGTGATGAAGGAATGTAGGATGAAATAGCTCACACCCATGATCCACATGGCACAGGGCCTGCGTCCTCTCACACTTTGTCGCGGCTCTGCAGGGGCGTCTACAGAGCCACCTTCACCGGCCTACACCACCAGAAGAACCAATGAGTGTCAAGTGCAACCACACCACCTCCATTACTTTTCTTCCATGACTCGACTGGTCACCAGTAAATTCACCTATCCACACCCCTCCTCAAGGTCAAAAACACATATTAGCGAGCATCATTTGTCAGACGATCATGTCGACTAACAAGAAAAAATGTCACTATTTGCACGGATTTCACCACACTATTAATTATCACGCTCCGAGGTCAAGGCTAAGTAATAAAAGGCTAACTATACCATTTGTAACAATTGCCGTTCGTTGTATTAAATCGACCCATTAAATGTTAACTAGTGAAAATATTTCTTCAAGAAAGTTCAACCCTGACACGTGTAATTACACGGGCAAGGAAAACCAATGATTCGGGTCGTATATCAAAAATGTGTTGGTCATGGTCGTGAGGTACACACACCTGGGTAACAGGAGGCAGGTTGGGGAAAGTTGTGTGTTAGATACACCTGAAGACGACGCCAAGGAGAGAGCAAGGTGTAGTGTACTTCAGCGAGGAACATGGCAGATGAGTACAAATGGAAAAGAGGTCCCAGTCATAGGGACTTAACAATGCCTCCACTTCTTCATTACCGACACTCCTTAAAGGACCCGCTAAACCTATCATGCAACTAGGACCCGCTCAGAACGCCATTTCTTGAAGTACATATATACATACGTACATGCATACATACTTGGAGTTAGCTTCAAAAACGCTGGCCAGGTGTATAGTACCTACAAGACGCTGGCCAGGTGTATAGTACCTACAAGACGCTGGCCAGGTGTATAGTACCTACAAGACGCTGGCCAGGTGTATAGTACCTACCAGACGCTGGCCAGGTGTATAGTACCTACAAGACGCTGGCCAGGTGTATAGTACCTACAGACCTGCCAGGTAAGTACTAAGACGCTGGCCAGGTGTATAGTACCTCAACACCTGACCAGAAGACCTAAACTGGCCAGGTGTATAATACCTATAACAAAACGCTGACCAGATGTATAGTACCTACAAAATGCTGGCCAGGTGTATAGTACCTACAAGACGCTGGCCAGGTTTACAACGTCTGCACCTGGCAGGGAAAAATTAGGTGCACATGCAGTAACGTTGGTGGGTCAATGGCGACACCTTCACTGGTGTGAAAGTAATACCAGTCATTATTAGCCGAGCGTTTTAAGAACTTCGTGCAAGGTCGTTTTCGGCCGACGTGGAAAAAACAACGTTTGGTTACATGACAGTGGCGCTGAAGATGATCAAATGGTGTTGATGACAAAAATGCTTTGAATACAGTTAGTGTTTATCACAATGATGATCATGGTGATAGTGGTATTGGTGTTTTCCTTCACGATAGTAACCTTATTTACTTCCACACCCAGAAAACTATTGTAAATGCACCTACAGTAGCCGAAAGTGCAGTGAAATGTACGTTTGTGTTTACTCATCGGTTTGTTTGCGGGGGTCGATTCACAGTACATAACCCTACTACTGAAGCTAGTCTGACCTATGTTACTCGATTCTAGTCTCCGCGCTCTTGTCAAAACTATTTTTGAAACTGTGAATCGAGTTTTTCACAATTTCAAAGGTTGTCTAGCTCATTTCACATCTTTTCTACACTGAGACCAAATACTTTTTAATATTCCCATGGCTTATCTGTTTTAGCTTCTATGTGCGACCTCTTGTCTCCGGTCCACATGTGACATACACGTTATTTCCACTCCAGATTTATACACCTTATTAATTTTATTCTGCCTTATCCTCTCCCAATACCCAAACTATTTCAACAACCCCTTGATAATACCTTTTTTAATCCCACACTGTCCACTAATTTTTACGCTTGGAATTCTTCGCACATTCACACACCACACACACACACACACACACACACACACACACACACTGCTCATGAACATGACAGCTCCACTGTCTCGCTGAATCTTTAAATCCCTTACACCCGTATAGAAAGGTTGGTAGCCCTATACTCCAGCATAAGGGTTCTTTACCTTTTTAAGATTACAGACTCCCAAATGGACTGCTCAATGCCCCTATACCCACTTCGCCAGACCGTCGAAATCATCACTAGTCTTATTAGGTACCATTATGACTTCAAAATATTTCAATAGCTTGGTTTTACTTTACATATGGATAGCTAGGAAGTGAACAGGCGGTAATTTTATTATAATTACACTTTTTTTTTTAAATTGTTCAGAGATGGAGTCCAATATTCCTATTACTTGGAACCCATACCCCGGGTCTAGCACGGTCAAGCACATTGCCATTTTTGCTTCCATAAATAAACTTTCTTTTCGCAGATGCCTAAACACACTGTTTCCTTCGTTTGTTCAATAGTTCGCCTCGCATTTTCCAAGCCCATCTGTCGACAAGTCCACTCCCGGGTATCTCAATGCCTTTAATTCATCCATACTCCCTCCTTCCAATCTTATATATTAATCACTTTACTCATTTCTGTATTCACTTTTCATTTCCTTCTTTTGCATATCTGCCAACCTTAGAATCTCCCCAAAGAACTGTGTCATCGGCAAAGAAGTGTGACTATTCCCACTTCGTATCAGAATCATCATCTTTTAATTCTACACCTCTTCACAACACCCTAACATTCACTTCTTTTACAAATAAATCTATAAATATAAGGAAAATTGCATTCACCACTTTGAATCGCCAATGAGAAAATGTGGCCTCTCATACGAGCTACTGAATGTGACACCCAAATTGGAGAGGTCAATGCCACGCAGCCGCTCTGACCCCGGCACACTTGTTCTAATAACCTAACCAGGGTGATTTTAACACTACCAGAGGGTGAAGGAAAGCCTGTGTTGGTACAGTAGGTATGACCTTAGCATGGGTTAGCTTTCCTTTCTATCACCTGCCACACAAACACACACACACCTGCTCAGTTCATTTAAACGTTTGGTCTGACGCTATATTTGCAATTTGACTTTTCCTAATAGGGTAATGAAATTTTTCTGATAATTACTTAGTAATCTCGGTATCTCTCTAGATGTCTCCAAGCATGACATGCAGCTAAATGCTTTAAAATTCCATATATACCAAATAGAAAGTAATGGTCCATGACAATTACTGAAGGATCACTGGAAGAGAGTGCAGAGAGCGAGCACGGGGAGCAAGACAATGTTGTTGTTGTAGGGCTTAAAGATTATTACATTCATAGGGAATGGGAAGTAATCAGACTTCATCAAGGAAGTAATGTATAAGGGCGTGTGCTTGAGGAGACAGTCAGCGTCAACTTGCTCCGCCAGAGGCATCGGAGATTCATGAGATATGGCCTCCACGTCTCTAGCGTTGTTCTTTCATCTTGCGTAAATACGAACGTACATTTTTCCCCGGCGTGCGCACATATAATAATAATAATAATAATAAATATATATATATATATATATATATATATATATATTATATATATATATATATATAATGTCGTGCCGAATAGGTAAAACTGGTCAGTTAGCAAGAACTCGCTTAAAATTAAATCCTTTCTAAAATATTCTCTTATACATTTAAATATATATATTTTTTCATTTATGTTAATATAAAAATTAATAATAATTTTGTACCAAAAGAGCCTTACGAAATTCACCTAACCTTATTATAACAAGCGCAATTTAATTTAGCCTAATCCAACTAAATATATTTTAACTTTATAATAATTTAATAATAAACAAACACAATGAAATATATTTTTTTTTCGTTAGGTTCGGAATAATTTTTTTCGAATTTATTTCATATACAAATTTTCGCTTGCCTTATTCGGCAAGAAGAGCGTTGCTATTTATGCCAAAATCGCAAGTTTTACCTATTCGGTATATATATATATATATATATATATATATATATATATATATATATATGCATACACACACGTGCGGCGTCCTCACGCATTCCTTCACAAATAAAGGTAGTAGCCAGACTGAACGATACAATGGGTACAAGATGAGGATGTCCTACACCATTAAAAAATTTAGAAGACATTATATGATAGACTAAACACAGAAGACGGGACACTGCGAGAACAGTTATGCTTAGGTAGCTATAATTAGGTACTAGTTATAGCAAATTTAAATAAATATTTAGAGCATAGGGTAGAAGCCTATGCAGCCAACACAATAACCAGGTAACACGGGTGACAACACACAGTACTAATTGCGCCAGTGCACACACACGCACGACACGACACGACACTAAAAACCAGCCCAACACTGCAAGAACCCCAAACGACCACTTGTCATCTTTGTGCTGCCACTCAGCTGGCGGGAGCCTGCACGAGCGTGACCTCCTTCAAGACCAGACCCGACACTTGTCTTACCTTTTGACGAGTAACAACGACCCTGGGGCCTGACCCCTCCTCTTTGAAGTTTACGTTGAACACAGCTGGGTCTATGCCTGCCGTTCCCTGGATGTCACCTAATACTTGACAACATACACAATTTAAATACAAGGCATAATAAAATAAACAAAATTCACCGACAACCGAAGAAATTCACTACTCTTTCTTACAGTCAGATAAAACTGAGAAAATCTTGTAAATAACTTTCATGTGTTTTTACATCAGCTGGCCTAAACAACCGACCATCAACTAATGATCTTCCCATCACCTAACCAAAACAGGTTAGGTGATATGCTGCAGCAGTTATTTGGTTGATGTGCGCCTCAAAAGATATGCTCGGTATGATGCTCACCCCAAGATACTTTTCCTTGAGAGTTTTGTAGTCTTTGACCTCTTAGGCTGTACTCCGTCTGCGGTCTTCTTTGTTCTTCCCCAAGCTTTATAACTTTGCACTTGCTGGGGTTGAACTCCGGGAGCCATTTGTTGGCCACACTAACATTTCTCTATCACTCAAACAATGAGATATGTTTCTAAATGTTATGTAATACAGAAATAATACCGAAAATTTTACGAACTAACAAGTGGCAACGAATACAATGTGTGACGTATTGCAAAGAAAAAGGCCGCGTATTTATTAACCATGAACGTAAACATGGAATACTTAAAACTTCTTTAACATTCAATATAAAAAAAAATAATTCAATAAGCATTTTAAACTGTCTTCGACAATTTTTTTTGTATAACACAACGATGACGTAGACGAGATTGCCTTATTTATACCAGCAAGACTATTATAAAGTCCTTGACGCCATTTGCTGCTTTCTTTACGGACCATTGTGAGGCGCGACAAAGCCCTCAGACAACAATAAGGACCGACGAGGTAGGGGGAGCTAAGGAAGATCTAGCTCCCAGTCCATTCAAGGAGACCGAGCAGACACTGATGAAGAGCTCTCGATCCAAATATTTGCAGCTACTCTTCCCTACCTGCCATCAAACTTCATTACCTCCCATTCCAGGGGCGCTGTCTTACCCCCTACGGGTTTAGTACTTCCCTACGAATATAAAAGTAATGTAGCTCCTATAAAGACTGTAAATCTCTAAATGTTGATACAACATATTTTCCTTAGGAAAAACCTGAGATGGACACAGAGTAAGTGTATGTGAACACAGTGTAACACACGTGTGGGGGGTGTGGAGGGAGGGGGGAGAAGTAACAGGGTAAATATTAAACTAGGTGAGTGCGGGAGTGAACCTCTAGCTCCTGGATCCTGCTAATAAATTCTCGCTCAACTGGCCTACTTTCCGTCCTACTACCACTCTTATGGGAAAGATTTAAGTTTTTCTAGTATATGTTTGCAGCTGCTGCTGCTGCTGCTGCATACATGAGTATTGGTCTTCCACATACTGTGTACACAATACTGAATGATTCCTTGTACAGGTTCTTGAAGGCAGATGACATATATAATAGGTCAAAGGTACATAATACCAACAAGTTGATGAATTAGACATAAGTGCAACATCTGGGTATCTTCATTGGACCGACATTTCGCCCACCAGGAGGGGCTTCATTTAATACACTCACCAGGACGGAGAGTTTTATGGAGGAGCTGGCGAGGTGAAAGAAACAACACTGTAGTAGACATGGTCACACGTGGGCAGGGCCCGCTAGTGAAAATCCTCAAATCGAACCTTCTTCCACTAACGAGCGCAACCCACCAGCGACCACGTACTATTATTACTGAGTCGCTCCACTCCTTTCCCCTCACCGGCTTCCGTTTATTCTCGCATCTCGGTATTAGATAAAATGTCTCTCTAATAAAGATACGTGCATCTAATTCATCAGATCATTCACTTCCCAAAAATGAATACGCCACGCACGTTATCTAGTGTTTGTGCCTCGGGAGATGGGCAGAGAAATATCGCCAAACCTGAGACTTCACTGTACTCTTATAAGTTTCATAATTTGGTAGAAAAAAGTGGATGTGGTAAAGCAAATCCTTCCGGATGATATATTGCCACGGCCTCCTATCTTTATTAGTTTGTACTTGGTAGTACTGAACTCTAATAACGTGCTAAACCATTCTTGCAATTTGACGAAGTCCTTTTGTATTTTTTTTTAGACACAAGATTGTATCCTCCTCATTGTTATTGAGTCATCGGCAAGCACGGATATACAAGATTTTATTTCCCCAGAATATAATTCATAAATATCAGGAATAGAAGAGGTTCAGGGGCTGGCCTGTGTGGTAATCAGTTTGATAATTTTTCCCACACGATGTTTCCTCCCATACTCTGATATTTCTACCTTCTGCTTGTTAGGTACTCCTTTATCCAGTAAAATACTTTCACTCTAACCTGCTTCAACATTTTATGAATTAGGTCTTTGAGTGGCAGTGTCAAAGGTTTTCTAGTAGTCTAAGAATATGCAATCCTACCTGCTCTCCATCAAACTCTGATGGAATTATATTAGGCTTGCAAGGCAGCATAATCCTTCATTAAACCAGTGTTATGTTCAAAGAGAAATTCCTTTTCCCAAGAGTTCTACTTGTGTTTTTCTTATTTGCTTCGGAGATTTGCATATTATGTCTGCAGTTTAATGCAGAGCATTTCGGGCAAATTAGGTCAATTTTATCCCCAGGATGCGACTCACACCAGTCGACTAACACCCAGTTACTTATATTTTCTGATAGATGAACATATAAGTTCAGGTAGAGGTATACATAACGCCTGTCTGTTTTACGTGTTTAGAAACTTGGTACACCGCTGGCAGTGTTTCAGTTGTCTTACAACTGTACCATTTTCAGAGACAATGTAAGAAAATGGCTCACTTGAAACATCCACTTCTATCAGTACCCATCTATCAACACCTATTATTAGTTATAGGAGCATAACTATGATTTCGATATATAGTCTTGGTATTATGTGATATAACTGTTTATAGCTTGCACTGGTTGTAGTACCTGCTAACAAATTACCATTATTTGTTAATATCTATTTTCTAGTACTGTATTCATTCGGCATCGCCTCTTGTTATTAATTATGGTGTACTGTTCTCCCTGGTGACTGCATTAAGATAACTTCCTTACATACTTTCTCACATACCTTAGTAATCTTAAATGTGGCTATTTCTCCTCTTTTTCCTCCTAAAAATCAACAACAGTTTTGGAGGATGGGTTACGTTTTCAGCGCTCTCAATGTTTCTTTGTAATTAGTATGTTTAGGATTGACAGACATGTTGCAGTAAGCATTTGGACTCATCAACAAGTTCAGATGACGATACCACGCTGCCGGGACGTGTATAATGTTATGAACAGTTTTCTCAGTATTACACTTTTTGGCTACCTGTTCAAAGTTCCAGGGTTACTGTTCCACGACCTGGTCCCAGACCAGACCCTTGACGGAGCCAGTGGAAGCGTTCAAGAGGTTGTGATGATATGGGTCAGCAAGCCACTAACAGCCTGGATGAACACCGCAATCAAAGAAAAAGCATGGCCCCAGACCGGGCTGCGAGGATAGAAAATCTCTGGAAACCAGTCACAGGTCTATCACAGGTATGCCATCTTATACTTTCTAGGTTACCTCATCTATATTTGTACATCTTTATACATCTGTTGCCTTTTTTGTCAAGGGATATAACTGGTTCTCTGCGTTTGTTTTGATTCGCCTTCTTCTGCTGGGTGGGTTTACATCGAACATTTTTTCCCTTCCTCATTTTTATCATAGTTCAGTATTTGGGGTCTAGTATTAATGTTAATTTTTACTGAATCCTCTTTCTTAAGTACTGCCTTTTCCTTATTTCTCTGATTTTTCTTAATTATTATTTTTTTTATTGCTTGTTACTTTTATACTTTGTCTATGTATTTTCGTGAGAATTTTGTTGCTTTCAGTTCGTTCTTTCCTATTTATGATACATTCTTCATCTTGATAAAGCCAACAATGACGGCAATTTGGTTCATATCGGTAATTTCCTTATTTTTTTTCATGTGCTTTTTTCTGTGCTAAGGTTAATTCTGCTGGTTAGTTCTTTGATCTCTATTTGTCTTAACCACTTCTGCCTTCCTTGCTCGTTGCATCAAAAGTCTTGTCTATTTTATGTGACTACATATATATTTTTTTTCAATTTGTTTGTTCAGCGTGTTATGTTACGTTATGTTCTGGTCACTTGTCTGGCCCCTGGTCGGGCTGCGAGTAGGAAAACTCTGGAAACAAGTCACAGGTATATCACAATATAATTTTACCTAGCAGAATATTAAGTTGTGCATTCTTGTAGTATATAAGTTCATTATATCTTCCTGTCAACAGCTCCCCTCCCTCCATATACATACTTCCATCTCTCTTAATAAATAATATAGTCTAGGAAAGCGATAAACCAGTAAGTCATGCAGCCCCCTGTTGAATGGAAGGTAATCACAATTAATCTTGGAAAGACGAATAGCTCCAATTTCTTGGATCAAGAACGGTTCATCAGTATGACGGACCCCCCTTTAGAATTTTATCAGATAGAGCCTTGACGTCAGCACAATCTGTGATCAAGATGATATTTTCTTTATTTCAATGCTAATTAATGTTCATCTTACCTGGCCTCGCAGACTTGTGCAAAGTACCTTTTTTTTCCTTGGTCCAAAAGGTTTAACCCCACAAAATTACGATTTCAACTAAATATTTAGCATATATTAGCCATTTAGGTCTGTCAATAATTTGGACACTCCGTAAAAGAGCTAATTTTATTGTAAATTGTAAAAAAAGCTAGTTTGAATTTGAAATTTTTGGGGAGCTCGTTCACAGGCACTAGAATAGCCTTTAAAGATCACTAAAATCACTATTTAGGCCTTCTGAGATAACGCTTACACACTACAAACCTGTTTCTGCCAATTAGTCGAGATTTGTTGCTCTGGTGCTGGAATTTATCACGTGTGATTATCTCTGAGTAGTTACACGAGCAGACCAATGCTCTTTGTAGCCCGCCTTCATTATTATTATTTGCGTTTCAACTTCTTCCCCAGTATGTGAGCAACAACAGTCGACTAACACCAACGAATCCAATCTACTACTAGATAAATATGGACAACAGATTCAGGTAGACTTGCCGATATGATGTGGGTTATCAAGTATAAATACTTCTAAGAGCCTTGTAAAGTTGTCGAGAGGGAGAGAGAGCAGCTGTAACCTACCCTAATCTACAACAGTTATGATTGTTTACAAAATAACGCCTCGGAAAATGCAAGGTTGACCCCGCCTACCCATCCTATTTTGATTATCTCCTTCCCACAGCAATACCTATTTCTTGTTTAATAAAGTAGAATGTTGGAGTAATGAACTGGAACCTGGAATATCTTATATTAGTACATCTATATATTAACATCTAAGAAGGATGAAGTATTCTCTCCCTGTTGATCTTCTCCCCATTTACATATTTAGTAGAAAAAAAAATTAGGTTTCTCTCTCTCTCTCGTGTGTGTGTATGTGCGCGCGCGCGACCTATTTGTAGTTGCAGGGGTCGATTCATGGCTCCTGCCCCCGCCTCTTCGCTGGTCGTTACTAGGTCTACTCTCTCGTACCTCTTCTTAAAGCTGTGTATGGATCCTGCCTCCACTGCACTACTCTCCGGTCTGTTCCACTTCCTGACAACTCTATGACTGAAGAAGTGCTTCCTAATACCTGTGACTCATCTGAGTTTTTAACTTCTAACTGACCCCTTGTTGCTGTGTCCCATCTCTGAAACATTCTGTCCTATCCACCTTGTCAATTCCTCTCAGTATTTTATGACATTATCATGCCTCCCCCCCCCTATCCCACCTGTCCTCAGGTTGAGTTCCCTTAACCTCTCCTCCCGTAAGAGATACCCCGCAGTGCCGGGACTAGTCTTGTTACAAACCTTTACACTTTCTCTAATTTTTTGAGGTGTTTGACCAGGTGTGGGTTCCATACTGGTGCTGCATACTCCAATATGGGACTGACGCACACGGTTTACAGTGCCGTGAATGACTCCTTGGATGTCGAAACGCTGTTCTCAGGTTTGTCAGGCGCCTATATGCTGCAGCAGTTATTTGGTTGATGTGCGCCTCAAAAGATATGCTCGGTATGATGCTCACCCCAAGATACTTTTCCTTGAGAGTTTTGTAGTCTTTGACCTCTTAGGCTGTACTCCGTCTGCGGTCTTCTTTGTCCTTCCCCAAGCTTTATAACTTTGCACTTGCTGGGGTTAAACTCCGGGAGCCATTTGTTGGACCAGGCTTGCAGCCTGTCCAGATCCCCTTGTAGACTTAACTGCTGCTCGTCCGCTTGTATACTCATTAGATTCACATCGTCTGTGAACAGCGGGACCTCTGAATCAATACCTTCCTTCATGTCATTCACATATACAACACCGGGACCTAGGACTGACCCTTGTGGAACTCGACACATGCAAACAATCTGACGCCTCGTCTCGTACCAAATCGCGTTGTTTTCTTCCTGTCAGGTATTCCCTGATTCATTGCAGTACTTTCCCTCCTATTCTTGCCTGCTCCTATAACTTTTCAACCAGTCTCTTGTGTGATACTGTCGAAAGCCTTCTTACAGTTCAAGAAGATGCAGTCTACCCAACCCTCTCTCTCTTTGTCTTACTTCTGTTATCTTGTCGTAGAACTCCAATAGGTTTGTGACGCAGGATTTTCCTTCCCTGAAGCCGTGCTGGTTGTCATATATGAGCCCTTTCCTTTCTAGGTGCTCTACCACTCTTCTAATAATCTTCTTCATATATGTCAGCAAAATGCACTCACCTAGTTGTGGTTGCAGGGGTCGATTCACAGCTCCTGGCCCCGCTTCTTCACTGGCCGCTACTTGGTCACTCTTCCCGCTCCATGAGCTTTATCATACCTCTTTGTGTGTGTGTGTGTGTGTGTATATGTGTATATGTGTATGTGTGTATGTGTGTATGTGTGTGTGTATGTGTGTGTGTGTGTGTGTGTGTGTGTGTGTGTGTGTGTGTGTGTGTGTGTGTGTGTGTGTGTCCGTCCATGCGCGCACCTGCCTAACCTTCCTCCCACCCCCTTCCTTCATTCCCTACCTCCCTAACTTCCTCTCTTTATCTCTTTATCTCCCTCCCTCCCTCTCTCTCTCCCTCCCTCCCTCCCTCTCTCTCTCTCCCTCTCTCTCTCCCTCCTCTCTCTCCCTCCCTCTCTCTCTCCCTCCCTCTCTCTCCCTCTCTCCCTCCCTCCCTCCCTCTATCTCTCCCTCCCTCCCTCCCTCTATCTCTCCCTCCCTCTCTCTCTCTCTCCCTCCCTCCTCCTCTCTCCCTCCTCTCTCTCTCTCCCTCCCTCCTCTCTCCCCTCCCTCCCTCTCTCTCCCCTCCCTCTCTCTCTTCCTCCCCCTCTCTCTCCCTCCCTCTCTCTCTCTCCCTCCCTCCTCTCTCTCTCTCTCCCTCCCTCTCTCCCCCTCTCTCTTTCTCTCTCTCGTGTATATGTGGCGCAGGGTGGGTGTGTGGAAGTCACCTCTAGCATTACACTGCTAAACACCAGACTAATGAAAGGTGACAAATAAGGTGCGACAAGAGGTGACTCACGCTCAGGCACCCAGCCCTCAAACACTCACTGAGGTTAAATGTAACACCCGCAATACATGACAAGTATATCATGTTATTTCCACCCATGGGAAATGCACACAAATTTACAAGTGCTGCAGTAACACTTAATTGCAGTACCCATAAGTTGGATAAGAAATTTTCAGAAACGCTGCGGATCACTCAAATTTGTACATTAATAACGAATTGTTCCAGCCACGGTGACTTATTCTTTATTGTGTGGTTGTATTAAATACAACATTGGGTGATGTTTTAACTATGTACAGTGGCATGCTATACTAATTACAGCACTGGAGGATGCTACAACTTTATGTCGTCTATTTCATAAAAAAAAAATTCTACTTCGGAGCCTAAATGTGCATGGCACCCTTCCCCTCAGGCCTGTTATAAATACAAGTGTTAATGGACGACACAGAGGACTGTATGTGAGCGTTCAATACCGGATGTTCATAATAATCTAAGGTTATCAAAGTAAAGTCTCATATAATAAAGGAACAAATGTAACCAGCTTACTGGGAATTCCCTCCCGGTTGTCACTTAGTCTCGTGTATCCATTTAATTACGTCTCATGTCATGCTTCATGTTAGTAACCTGTCGGTATCATCCGAATGAACATTTATTCCACTAGTCTTTACAATTGGGTGCAGAGAAAACAGTGCTGAGGCATACATGCCCGACCGTGAGTACTACATACAAAAGAATTATTGCTTTTGAAGAGACTTGTACCAACTATAATACGCATCAAGAGAGAGAGCGGACGGAGTATCGAGCCTCCACAACTCCGTACGCTAACTCTCACAGTTCAACTCTTCATATAAATAATAAATATAATTAGCTGTTGTAATTAACGTGTATTCAGAGCGTATTGATAAAAGTTAATACAATCATTGCTCTTGTTTATGCATATAATAAAGCTGCAATTACGAGGAACGGGTAAGGAACAAGAGTGAGGAGCAGAAACTGTCAGTGTTCAGGATTATGAGTGAGGGCCAGAGACTGTCAGTGCTCAGCCAGCTTGGCCCCAGCAGTGGCACCGCCCCAGCACTTTCAGACACCATGATTCACTCACCGTCTGGTATCTCCCTCCCTCCCTCCACCAAACCAAGAGGGCCTTAACCATCACCGCAAATGGAGTCGCCCATCAATGGATATAACTATTCTCATCCACAATCCAATTCGTCTTTATTTCATACACACAAATTAACAAGATGTGATACAGGTTATATTTAGATCTCTAGTATTCCGTGGTCACTCACGCCCTGTGGATATCTTTCAGAAACCTGCCATGTTTTATTTTTAAGACTATATCTATATTAACTTCAAATGTAGTTAATACTTCCCGAGTGTCAACACTGTCATCAGTGTCATCAGTGTCCAGGTATTTCTACTGCTCACAAATATCTTGGACCAAACATTCATGAGAGCAATTTGTTATGCATGCTATTGCTACACTGACCTCCAAAGGAATAGAAAAACATAACAATACATGGGAGAAAAGGGAAGATAGTGGGAGAGGAAAATTGGTAGTGGGAGAAGAGGAAAAGGGGATATTGGAAGAAAAAGAAGAGGATAGTGAGGGTATGAGAGAGAGGAGGAAGGACGGGATAATGAATGAGAAGCAAAGGATAAAAGAGAAAAGGAAGACTGCCACCTCACTGTAAGAGAAGGGAGGACTTGAAAAGTGGTCATGAGGAAGGGTGGCTGCTGGGGTGAGGTAATGCTATCACATAACCTGGCTGCGGTTTCCATCACCACGGTTTCATACCTGGCATCTTGCTCGGATTAATGACACTGCCTGTGGTAATGTCACTAGCTTTACTAAAAGCCTGAGTAATGAGAGCCTAGATGGAGATTAACGCTTCAAAAATAATAATAAAAAATAATAATAAAAAATAATAATGAAAAAATCTCAGGGTAACTACAATCCCAACGGTTAAAGGCAACTCGTGAGAGCCATCCAACTATAAACGGTACAATAAAGAAAATTATTTGAAAGACAAATCGTTATTTAAAATTAATTAAAAAGAAAGTTACATTAGTGTTAGTTGTATTCTTTACGTACAACTGAGAACAAATTCAACGATCACTTGCCAACATGGCCACACCTTTACACTTCCAATACAGTATTCCTTGTGACGCTGATGGTAAGTAACATACACTGAGTGTCGGAACTTAATACACACATACGACCAATCAGACTCGCACTTTTTTTTCACTTATTCACTACCGTCTTTTAACAGTAACAAAGCCTACATATAAGTATCTTCACTGTCTCCTTTAACAACATTTACCTTTTAGTTCATATTAATTCTGAATAATGTGTTTGGGTCCACCATTTACGCAATTTTTTTAAAGCACATGACCCAGACTTGATTCCTGCCTATTAAGTGAAAACACATTTGTAAAACATGAACGTCAGTGCCCAGCAAACGCCTTTACAGATAATTTCTAATACTTCAAATCAAGGTAAAAAGGTCGATGGCTAATGGAGACGGTGAAGAACGTGCCTATCAGAGGAGGACCTGAGAACAGCACTTACTGTACCGTGGACGGGGATGCTGACAGGTGAGGAGGTTAGCCATGAAAGCAAGATGTAAGACGAGCAGAGATGAGAGGACTTGGCTTGAGCAACTCTCCTTCAACACGATGTAGCTTTCACAGAAAAAAATGCTTTCCTTCACTATGACACATACAAGCTCAGGTGTGAATATTCCCGGCGGTAGTCTGGCACAAGTGGTAGAGCAGAGTATCACTTCTCATTCTTACAAAAATACGTATTTTATACCACACGTTCAACTTACACTAAACACATCATATGTAGCATTAAGCGCACGTGTAAACACACCCATTAAATAAATAAATATATATATATATATATATATATATATATCATGCATGGCCTAATAGACTAAGGCGTCGGGAAATTTACCCAGGGTCCGGGGAAACCGATCCCCGGCTAGTCGCAGAGTGTGTGTGTGTGTGTGTGTGTGTGTGTGTGTGTGTGTGTGTGTGTGTGTGGGTGTGTGGGTGTGTGTGTGTGTGTGTGGGTGTGTGTGTGTGTGTGTGGGTGTGTGTGGGTGGGTGTGTGTGTGGGTGTGTGTGTGTGTGTGGGTGTGTGTGTCATGCCGAATAGGTAAAATTGGTCAATTAACAAGAACTCATTTAAAATTAAGTCCTAATTTTTTTTCTTTTACGTGTAAAGATATATTTTTTTCATTTATGTTAATGTTAAAATTAATAATTTTGTACCAAAAGAATCTTAGAAAACTTACCTAACCTTATTATAACAAGCTCAATTTAATTTAGCCTAATCCAACTAAATATATTTTAGATAAGTTTACAATAAATTAATAATAAACAAACACAATGAAATATATTTTTTTTCGTTGGGTTCAATATGATTTTTGCGAAATTATTGCATACACAAATTTTCGCTTGCCTTATTCGGCAAGAAAAGCGTTACTATTTAAGCCCATACACACACAACCCGCACATATAA
The DNA here is from genome assembly GCA_009830355.1 of Cherax destructor. NCBI lineage: Eukaryota > Metazoa > Arthropoda > Malacostraca > Decapoda > Parastacidae > Cherax > Cherax destructor. Next base: position 63,319 of record WNWK01006952.1, on the reverse strand, counting down.
AGAGAGGAGCTTACGACGACGTTTCGGCCGACTTGGACCATTTACAAAGTCACACTTTGTAAATGGTCCAAGTCGGGCCGAAACGTCGTCGTAAGCTCCTCTCTTTTATATGTGCGGGTTGTGTGTGTATTGTTCCAGTCACGGTATTGTGCCTTTTTTGTTATTTATTTAAGCCAAATTCGGCACGACATGAAGTCTGTTTCCCAGCAATAAAAACAGCAAGCACGAACCACACAAGACGAGGTCTGTCACCTTATCACAACTTAAATTTCAAGGAGACATGTTTAAATTTCCCTCACAAGCCGTCGAGGTTTTCGATGAATCAGTTTTTATTTTAATTGCATTTTAATTGTTTCAAGAACACGTGTTTTATTCCAGTCAGTATGATGGTCTTCACTTTGTCTTAAAAAGCTGTGTAGTCCTCTTGGCAGCATCTTGCAGAGCATTTATGCCGTTAACAAATGAAGTCAATCTTTTACGAGTTTACTCTAAATAAAATTTGTTACATGTGCAACAATGACTATTACATACATTGTCATTCTCACTGCTTTTTTTTTTTTCTGTGATCTTATAAGTAAAAGTTACATTGACACGGAGTTTTTTAATCAAGTTAGCTATGTTTAGAAGTTTCTTTTGAAAGGAAATATAATTTTTCTCTACCTACTGGGAACGCCTGGAAGCACTTGACTTGTACTCACTGGAATGCAGGCGAGAGATATATATCATAATCTACACCTGGAAGATTCTGGAGGGACTGGTCTCTAATATGCACACAGAAATCACTCCATACTAAAGCAAAAGACTTGGCAGGCGATGCAAAATACCCTCAGTGAAAAGCAGAGGCGTCACTGGTACACTAAGAGAAAACACAATAAGTGTCCGGGGCCCAAGACTGTTCAACAGCCTCCCACCAGCCATAAGAGGCATTACCAGTAGACCCCTGGTTGTCTTCAAGAGGGAGCTGGACAGATACCTAAAGTCGGTGCCGGATCAACCGGGCTGTGGTTCGTACGTTGGACTGCGTGCGGCCAGAAGTAACAGCCTCGTTGATCAGGCCCTGATCCACCGGGAGGCCTGGTCGTGGACCGGGCCGCGGGGGCGTTGATCCCCGGAATACCCTCCAGGTAGGTAGACATCAGGTGTGTTATAATTTTTCTTAGCAATATTGTGACATTAAAAGAGAAAAATGATGGAACTACTGATTTTTTTGATCAATCTTCTGTTATCTACTTATGTCACAACATTGCTAGGAAAATTTATATCAAGTCACAGAACAACTTGCCAAGCTACTTCACGAAGACAGTTTATGATACATTATTAATTCCCTTTACTTTTCAAAAAAGGTTTGTGAAAAGCCTTGGATAGATCCTTCAAGCTTTTTAAGTTATAGTTTAAGTATGCGTATTACACCACTGCCTTTCATTCAAGTTTGTGCACCGACTACCATACTCCTTGCTTTTGTGAGGGCTATTTTCCATGGGCAGATTTGGAAGCAATCTCTGCATTCCTGGAGGTATTGTGTTACTGATCTTAAGTGTTTTCATAGATTTAGGAGTTTGAATTTGTACGGGCATTCTCCAGGGTCAACTCCATTCCAGTCTAGAGAGTACAAGTGTATTAAAAAAGTTATCATAATTAGCTTTGTATCTTTTTTTAAGGTTCTTGTTATCCACCATACAAATTTCTTTGTGCTAGTCTACGATTTAACTTTTTTTTTTTAACTATTACTTTTTCGGTTTGATTTGTTAGAGTTGACGATCTATCTGCCTTCATTTGGTATTTTTTTTCCTTTTGAAAACAGTCTCTGGGATATTAGACCATGATCGCGCTTGACAATGATTTCCGAAAAATCTTTGTATATTAGTCACGCATTTTACTGCATAAATCAGTGCCGAACCAAGGCGGAATCGTCTAGCAGTTGCGAGAGGCAGGAACATCCTTGTCCAAACACATGTTGTCTTGGGTTGTGTATATATTTGGTAAAAATGTTGATGTGCCAATGCTAGTTTATCGATCTAGATTTTCCTCGATTACTTTACTGCCCTCTTTGCTTAGTGGTGATATGGCCATGATTGTTTGAACCTGTGAGCTGTCTCCTGTGTGTAAACGATCTCCAAAAGGATATTCAAGGTCGATGATACTGATGTTACAATTCCCTACCATTACAATGCCATTGAGCTGTCATGGACTATCATAACATTTTTTTACGATTTATTATTAAGTCGACTGATGCAAGTTATAACCAGAGGAATGTAACTTGCATGTTCCAAGTAGCAGGTGAAGGCTAGTGGGGGAGGGTGAGAGATCGTGTGGAAGACTGTGGATAAGGTGGCACAACATAAGGCCAGCTGGCAGGGTGTTACACTGAACAGCGGCAGGGTTGGCGTGCATGGGTTTGTTGTTGGTGTTGTCAGGGTATTAATCAGGGATTTTTTTTTTTAAATTTGCCCCATGGGGGAGCGAGAGTATTTGACAGTATTACTCATCTTGAGAATGAAAATACCACTATAAAAAAGAGAGTACATTGCAGCCCAAATCATCAGGAAAAAACGGTCTTTGATACATGATGATGCGTTCAGTGCCACAGCGACTGCTGGCTTACCAGTGCTGGACTCTGGTGTGAGCGCAGGGGTCACGGTCGGCCAGCCAAGTGTACAACACCCTGTGCCCCACCTCACGGCGCCCTCTTCCACTAAGCTTCGTACACGACCTAAGCATCCAGGGGATGACCTCTCTGGCATACAATACCATTATTAACTAAAAGTAACAATATATTATTCTGAAAGGTTTAATTTCTAATGACCATAAATAGTAAGATGAACTTATGAGACCACCTTGTTCTGTCTACACTGTCGTGTGCCGTCGGCACTACCATCAGCAACAGCGTGAAAGGAAAATCTTGTGGCATACTTAGTACTTGTCTCACGTACTTCCTCTATCACACTACTTTCACCGTCTTCCTTGCAATAAAAATGAATAGAGGAAGGTCAGACCCCCTCCACCCCGTCACTTCAGGTATATATGTAGTAATTACTAGTTGTCAAAAGCACTCACTTGGCCTTTCGTGTGTGTGTGTGTGTGTGTGTGTGTGTGTGTGTGTGTATTCACCTATATATGGTTGCAGGGATCGATTCACATCTCCTGGCCCCACCTCTTCACTAGTCGCTACTAGGTCTCTCTCCCCGCTCCAAGAGCCTTATCATAACTCTTCTTAAAGGTATGTATGAATCTTGCCTCCACTGCTCCACTATCCAGATTCCACTTCCTGACAACTCTAAGGCTAAAGAAATACTTCCTAACATCCCTATGGCTCATCTGAGTTTTCAGCTTCCAGTTGTGGCCCTTTGTTCCTGTGTCCCATCTCGGAAACACTAACCCTGTACACCTTGTCAATTCCTCTCAGTATTTAATACGTCGTTATCATGTTTCCCCTTTCCCTCCTATCCTCTAGTGTCATCAGACTGAGTTCCCTTAACCTCTCCAGGACTAATCTTGTTGCAAACTTTTGCACTTTCTTCAATTTCTTGACGTGTTTAACCAGGTGTGGGTTCCATTCTAGTGCTGCATACTCCAATATGGGCCTGATTTACACAGTGTACAGTGTCATGAATGACTCCTTACTTAGATGTCAATATGTTATTCTCATGTATGCCAGGCGCCCATATGCTGCAGCAGTTATTTGATTGATGTGCATCTCAAGGGACATGCTCGGTACAATGCTCACCCCAAGATCCTTTTCTTTAAGTGAAGTTTGCAGCCTTTGATCTCCTAGCCTGTATTCACTGGTGTCTTCTTATTCTCTTAGTTGTTCCCATTCTTTTTGTGTTCTATCGTGGTTGAGGTACACTTACTGACATTCTCGGGAGTCCTTTAACAGTGGTTTCTGTTGTAGTATCCTGTTCCGTACCGCTTATGTCTTGAATGTCAATTTGATTGGGCGATTTTTTTTCCTCTAATACCCTCCAAATCTGAAAAATCTGTCACCTGGGACATGTCCTCCTCTCCTCTTATTGCGATAATGCTCTCAATCTCTTTTTCCTCCCAATGTCTTCTTTCATCACAGGTCATCCCTTCAGCCTCCTGAAGCCCATGAATAATTATTAACCTCTCCCTCTCTTCCTGTTTCTTTTTCCTTCATGTGTTGGTGTGTATGTGTTTTTTTTTTCATCTCTCTCTTCATCCTCGTCCCCTCGCTCTTTGCACGTAAAACATTTCTCATCCCGACGAGACAAAACACAAAATTGAACCCCCTAGAGCAATGTTCATAAAGTTGATCTCACCAATAATACACACAGACACACCAGTCTGTGATGACCGAGCGATTCATAAAAAAATTATTTCTCCTGTGTATGAGACAGGAACTGCCATCTCTCACGATGGCTGGAAGGAAGCCTTTGAAGCTCCCTGATGAACCCATAATGGAATACTTGACTGCCCTACTGAAGTCTCCCAGCTCAGATTTCAACACTATGTATTAGCCCCCATTCTGTGTGATGGAAAATGACAGGGAAACAGTTAGCTTTTGCTCCTATGTAACTATCATACAGAACAGGGTAGCAGCACACTGCTCATGTATCCAATATTGCTAAATAAAAAGTGAGTTAGTCTACAGTAGGCGAGACCCGCCAGGTCCCACGTACGATAAGATACTGAGAGAAACGAACCCCCACAGATAACAACTACATGTTCACTCATTACGTCTACTCGCCTTCCTGTACACACCCAGTCAACTACTGCAACTTGTGAAATAACAGTGGTACCATGTACCTATATTGTCCAGCGGCACTGATTAGCTGACTGTGTGTACCCTCCACCACAATCACCTACAATATAACCCAACGCCACCAAGTACCCCAATCTCGCACCCACAAGCACAATCATACACCCCACACTAACCGTCACATATCCACAACGTACTCAATCAGCAATCATCATCCCAACACATCAAAACTCAGCCACCATCACATGTCCACATAAATTACAACAACTCTGTAATAACCACAACCATCATAGCCACCTAACCAAAATTATCACCATGGTCCAAGCCTTATTACCTCTCTTTTCCCAGACGTTGTATGAGCCCTACGGGTTCAGCACTTTCCCATCAATAATTCTATCCCACCCACACCCAGTGTGCACCCCCACAACGCTTATACCACCCACACCCAACGTGCACCACCAACAATAATGGGTAGAACCATGTCAGCTATATACCTGCTCCCTCTATCTATTTAACTGTTTATCCACTCCTCCATCAACACACCTGGCAACCTTACTCTACCTTATTGGCCCCTACAGGTTTAGCACTTCCTAAACACTATAATAATAACCGTAACACGGAAAGCAGGTCCACTCCCTCACCAGACTCAACCAGGCCTCTTCATGTCTTGTCTCCCTGTTGGTAAAACTAGTCATCAATCCATCCAATCATTCCTATACCCAGTCATCAATTCATCCAATCCTCTAGATATACAGTTATCGAATAACTTCGTTCCCTATCTACCCATCATTCCTTATAAACGATTACCAGCTGACCGTGGTGACTACCATCCTCCCTCTCAAGTTATATGACTACAGAATCTCTCTTTCTTGTCCCTCACCTCCTCCATCCACGATAATATAGTTTTGAGTGTTAGTAACTCCAGTATTGTTACAACGAAATTGTTGAAGATATCATAGGGCTGTAGAAAATATTCTGACAGATTTTTTAATAAAAAATGGGCTATGAGGTACCAGCAGCGCCTGCACACACGTGTTTATGTGGCGAATGTGTTTATAATCTCCCCACGTAGTTAATACCTAATCAATAGTAACGTGTGAAAATATTTTTCAAGACCAAATACGTACGGCATGATTACCTCGATGTCAGAGTAAAAATCCTTGACAATAACAATGAAAAGTTACCTTGACACAAACCTTGTCCTAGTTTTACACGTACGCAAAAAAAAAAAATATTTTTTATTTTGCCAGCGCAGACCTAGAAACTAGTCATCACTGGCGGTTTATCCCGCAAGACGGAAACCACGTAATATATCACTTCCTCTTTCGTCTGCACCACCACGACTCCCTCCCCACCCTTCGCAGCCACCATCAACACCATTACCACCACCCCCACCATGCCACTACCCTCACACCACTGAGGTAGAAGGGAAAGATGTAGGAGTAAGGATACAGGAGACACCCCACCCTTCCTGTCTCATCTCATGCCCTAATAATATCATCGTGTGCTACCATGTCTTCAAGAGCCGTATGGTCACCTGCACCCGTCATCTTGGCAGGTTTATGGTAATCTCTCACCATAATCACCACCATAAACAGTAGCTGCTCCGTCATCACAGGCACCTGCCTCCACTCTACCTGCCCTCACACTTGATATACATTCTCAACTCTCTCTCTTGATGTGTATACACTGACATCAGCTGTGTATATATAAAGATGGTATATGGCTTAGCATATCATAAATACACGTTTAGAATTTACTCTGATCCCTATATTGGGCATTAAAATATCCTTGACTAGTCAACTCATCCTCCAACTTTTTTATTTTAGCGTTCGCGAGAAAACGCACGCCACTCTTTTCTTAATTATTGTCTGGTAATTGTACGTAAATATACATCAACTTAACAAAATTTAACGAGAATAACAAATATTAAAATTTATGAAAATTTTCAAGCGTTCTGAAACGCAGGACGGGCAAATGCTGTACTTTCTACAAGATTGATGGACTGAACACATCGACTCCAGGCCGAAGGACTGATTACCTCAAAACTCCTCCTCTCCTTACACCTTTCTACTTTGTACTGGACTGATGAAGCCACTGTGTGGCGAAACGTTTCCTTAATAAAGATACCCAAATGTTTCATATGTGTCTAATTTATAAACCCGCAAATACTGCACTACGTTCCAAACATGTACACTACCACAACAACGTATTGAAGTGAGAGACATGGGAGGAAATGTAAAATAGACCCAGTTTAAAACGAGGCGCCGTGGGAACAATACAAGAATACTGTGTCAACTTCCTTCGGCCTAGACATATAAACTTGCTACCACCAGATATCAGAAGCACTGCTACAACTAGTGTGGAAGTTTTCAAGAGGAAACCAGAATACTACCTCCGCGGTGTGCCAGATCAACCAGACTGACGGATATGTAGGCCGGCGGCCAGTCAATAGCAAAAGCCTGGTTGGCCAAACAACAGGGAGGCCTGGCCTCGGGCCGGGCCTCAGTAGTAGGAAAAGTCCTAAAACAGTGAAAGAGAGCAAGAGTGTCTCACGGAATAGGTTGAACGGGTGATGTTCAAGTGACATGCAACTTTATTACCCTCGTGTAGTGGATAGCCTTTAATGAATCTGCCATCAACCTACGTTGACACCACTACTGACATCCCATCACCATCCTCGTCCATACCTGTGACTGGTTTCCAGTATTTTATCTCTCTAGAAGTCCTGCTCGAGGCCAGACACCATTGTTGCCTGCCCGGTCAATCAGATTGTTGCTGCACACTACATGCCTGTCATGCAAGACCACCACCACACACAATCTCCACTATACTTATAAGTTTCATTCATCAATGTGCGGGTTATTTGTTTATTATAAGTCCCCTCTTGAAGACAGAGTTTGTTGGTAGCTGCATCCAGTTGTATGGTGGGAGAGAGAGTAATAGCTGGGAGAATTACGGGAGGGAGGTGTGTGGGAGAGGTGGGAGGGAAGACATCCTCAGGGGGCAGCCCTACACAAAGAAGAAGGAGAGGAAGGGAAGGGGCTAGTAGTGCTGGAGAAAAACTCACACAAAGGAGGACGATATGAGGGATTAACCGAAAACGAAGAGAGGTGAGAAAGGAGAAGACAGGAGTGAAGGGAAGGGTAGGCGAAAAAGAGGGAGAGGTAGGAAAGTACGATGGATTGTAAGTCATGGAAGAAGGATAATTAGGAGAGAAGGAAAATTTGAGAGAAGAAATGGGACAGAGGTGAGAAGAGAGAAGAAAATGTGGGAAAGGAATAAAAGGAGGGAATGTGAGGAAGATGTAAAAGGGAAGAAAGTGTAAGAAAGGAGTAAGCGGTAAGAAATGAGACAAAGGAACATAGAAAAGGAGGGGAGAGAAAAAACAGAGACAACAGGAGGTGGTTGAAAGATTTACAAAATTAGGGAGGTAGAAAGTCGTAAAACACTACAATCCTTCTCGCACCACGAGTGATAGATACTAGTGCAGGTTTAAACGTTCTCTGGGACTGCTCACACACCATGTGGCAAACTTTTAATATTATTGATTTTATATATATATATATATATATATATATATATATATATATATATATATATATATATATATATATATATATATATATATATATATATATATATATTTGGAGGGGTCTGGGATAGTGACAGTTTGAAGGGACTGTTCTAAACTGTCGTATTTGAGCGCCTCTGCAAAGACAGTGATTATGTATGAGTGAGGTAAAAATGTTGAATGATGAAAGTATTTTCTTTTTGGGGATTTTCTTTCTTTTTGTGTTACCCTGCCTCGGTAACCTAACCTAAAATGAACAAAACAGTGTTTCCAAACTAACATGCAACGTTCAGAAATCGACGATGGGAATCTCCAAAGAATTTTAACTATTAAAACTAAGATAGACAGCTCTCTCTCTCTTCAAGCACAACAACTTGCAGGGCTCTGGTGAACTTGAGAGCTGTATGACCGTCTTCATATACGTCAAGGCAACACACTCGCCTCAATCTCTTCTCACGGATGTTGTCTGTTACTAATGCTAGACTAGGAGGTTATACTCTCATCCCCTCCCTCCCTCCCTTTCCCGGTCGGTGGAACACACTACCACTGTGTCTAACCTGACACATTTGATCTCCGGCCCGTTGAGAAGAGTGTGTCGATTTTCTGTAGAATAACTCGTGTTCTGATTCTTACACTGATTAAACATCAACGAGTGAATAACTTTTTCTTTACTGTGCCTCAGTCTAAAAGAAGTGATGAAAGCAGGAGACAGAGAGAGAAAGTAAGATGAAGTGTTATACTCTCATATAAACAGCAACATAAATAGTGGCAGATGTTGTAGTAGCCAGGTTTAAGTTTGGTTACCGGAACATGCGACAGTCTGACAGATGCACAATAACCAAACTTAATATAAAACATGCAGTCAATTTGTAGTCACTTGAACACTTGTCTATTTCTCTTATTAATGAACCAATATTCTAACTTATGACCTATGATGAACATCTGTATAACAGTAGTTTAAATGCGGTAAATCTAAGTGACTTATTTGTAGGCCTTTGTGTATCAATACATACACTGATTCGGCGGAAAAAAAAATCAATTTAATATAAATAGCAATATAAATGTGTGTTACAAGACCAGAAGGAAAACGGGAGCAGACTGAGGTGATACGAAGGTAAAGAAAAATATATAGTACTGATAAAACAGTGATAGCACACACGCAGCACATTGAGTGAGTAGCTGTAGTATTGTGTCCACACCTAAACTAACAAATATAACACAACAAAATCTAAGAGCATTCAACAAGTGGCTCACCACAGTTAAGAAATATTAATTACTATCAAAGATTGAATGCACTGGAAATATTCTCGTTGACAGTCGAAGGGAAATAGGTTAGGTAAGGTTCGTCAGGAAACAGGACAAGTATTTTCTGACGAGGGTCTTAGTCAGATGATGACCCGCCATTGGAGCTTTTGGTCATCTGACCGAGGCCTTCCGCTGGCTTACCGGTCCACCAATTTAAAAATTATGGTCAGTTATAGCCATTTAGTTGTGGTAGGGAAATAGGAAACATAAGAACCACTAGCAAATTCATAAAACGATGGTAGAAAATAAAGATGTCTTTATACCATCAAGAAGGACAAGAGGCCACAATTTCAAACTAGGAAAATATGGGTTGGGAAAGTACAGAACAAAATATTTCTTCATAAACAAATAAATAAATGCACTAAGATCCAAAGGGAGATACAGTAATAACAATAGTGTGCCACAAGTATAAGTAATTTTAAAGTTTATGTTAAATGTTGATAATCGAACACTAATGTAACCCCATTTCCTTCCCTCTCTCCTCTTTCTCTCGTACTCACCCCCAAGTCCCTTCCCTTTCTCTATCCCTCTCTTCCTCTCGCCATAATGATTTGGCAAAGTTTACCACCTAGGCATAGTTGCAGGGTTCGTGTCAGTGAAGGAAATAATTTCAGCTGATTTAAAAATAGGTGTTTAGACATATTTTAGTGAGACTGATTGAATATAAGTGACTGGGAACGTGTGTCGCCACGTCATAGACCTCCTGCAGTGTGTTTTCTTATATAACTAAAAAATAGTTTAAACTTCACAAAATTAAAGTACTGCATCCATGATAAATATAATGATTAAAATTAGGCGGCTAACATCACCTGGGTAAGTTTGATCATTACCTAAGTAAGGTTAGGCATAAATAAACTACATTAGTTTATTTGTAAAAGTTGTATACAGTGTTTGTTCGCTTGAATATAGCAACACAGGTTAAAAAAAATTGTAAAACAAACTTGTATATTAACCAACTATTAGAGTTAATAACGAGGATTAACCAAGAAAGCCGAGAAGTGTGGCTTATTTATGTTAGGGTTCTTTAGGTCCTCTTTCCCAGGATACAACCTAGAACTGTTGACTAACTCCTAGCTATGATCTGATGTTAAATACGGTTGACATTAGCAGTGAGGCGAGGCGGCCCACTCCTTGTCTCACATAACGTTTTTTAAACACGATTTCCTATCTTGGCTCTCCCTGTATGTCTGGCTAGACTCACCATTTTCCTTTGTGGGGATTCAATCCAAGTCCATAATTTGTCTAGTGTCATCGGTCTCAAGTGTCAGCAAATTAAAAAAAAAAGGGGGGGGGGGGACATCCCCACATCCAGTTGCATCCCTTGCTCATACAAGATGGATACAGCAAAGAAATGAATGCGATATTGAAGTCTCAATATGACTCCGTGTTTAGTGAGCCATTAATCATACTAAAGATCGACAATCCGAGCGAATTTGTAATTTATGAACGAGACTTGAAACCTTGTCAATATACGCCAAATTTTCCGACATTACCTTAACTGCACTAGAGTTGGAAAAAGCCACTGCCAACATGCATATGCACTCTACTCCGTCCCAGACACATGGAACTCCGCGTGCTATTAAGTATATGGAGAAGTAGCCTAGACACAGGGGTCATCCCAAAGTTACTAAAAACAACATATAGTATAGTGTTAATTGTATGTAATGTGTGTAGGAGACCGTTACCAGGGTCAAGACTTAGCAATGTGACAGCTGAGATTGAGGTCAGAGACACTGACCTCTGAGTTCACAAACCATTCTGCGCATGCATGTGCAAGACACCGCGTATGCCCATAGCATTACGGCTGGTGGATGTCACGACCATCTAATAAACACAAGGCAGAAGAATTATGTATTTCTCCAATGCCTCCATTACATTCCACAAACCCACCATACAACAACAGCCCCACTCCACAAATCTGGCAACAAAGTAATAGCAAAATTATACACTGATACCTCTAAAGTACCACATTATAAAAATCTTAGAATTGGCTCTATTGATTCTAAGAAGCAAGATCGCCAACCACTTGTATTCCTGACAATTGCACAACCCAGAACAGTACGGGTTTACAGCAGGTCACTCCTGCCTCTCGCAACTACTGGACCCCTATGATATGGTCTTGGATGCACTGGAGGACAAACAAAATGCAGATGTAGTATATATAGATTTTGCAAAAGGCTTCGTTAAGTGCGATCTTGGTGTAATAGTGTACAAAATGTGTGCTAACGGAATAACTGGAAAAGTGGGCAGATGGTTCAACTTTCTAACGAAAAGAACACAGAGTAATAGTTAACAGAGTTTAGTGGGGGACTGCCACAATAAAAAGCTGTTCCACAAGGTACAGTACTCATCCCCATCCTTTTCCTTATTTTCATATCTGACAAACAGAAATGTACGATACTAGAATTTGCACAAGTGTCAACCATTGAGGACACTGTAAAATCTCCAAGCGAATATAAACCAAGTCTTACAATGGGCCGCAGAAAACATTTTCATGTTCAATGACGACAATTTTCAGTTACTTCATTATGTCAATCTTGAGGAAATGAAAGCTAGAATAGGGGGTAAAATAAATTCAAGCAACACTCTTAAGAGAGCGAAAAACTAATGTGAATGATAATGTTAGATCTCACCTTCCAGGATCACAAGTGTCATTATCACAACAGGATGGATAATGAAAACCTTCAAAACAAGGGATGCCATGTCAATGATGATCTTTAAGCCACTTTTCTCTCTAAGTTGGAATACTGCTGTTGTATACTAACAGCCCCATTCAAGGCATGCGAAATTACAAATCAGGAGAATATACAGAGAACCTTCACTGCACGTCTAAGTTCAGTCAAGCATCTTAATTACTGGGAATGTTTGAAGTCTTTTGACCTGTACTCTTTGCAACGCAGACAAGATTCATCATAAGTTGCACCTGGAAAATCCTAGAGGGGCTGGTCCCAAACCTACACACACAAATCACTAGGCAGACGGTACAACATAACTCCAATGACAAGCAGGGGTGCCGTGAGTATACTAAGGAAAAACAAAATAAGTGTCAGGGACCCAAGATTATTCGACAGCCTCCTATCATGCGTAAGGAGGATTACCAACAGACCTCTGGCTGTCTTCAAGAGGGAAATGGACAGATACCTGAAGTCAGCCTTGCCTGCCGGGATGTGATACGTACTTTGGAATGAGTGCGGCCAGCAGTAATAGCCTGGCTGATCAGGACCTGATCCATTGGGAGGCCTAGTCATGGACAAGGCAGGGGGGCCCTTTACCTCCGGAACAACCTCCAGGTAGATTTATGGCAAAAAGAATGTTGTGTTCTTAGTCAAGAGCTCTGTGTTCATTAAGAACTGCAAGAAACCCCTTTCGCATGCCCTAAGTATACTATGGAGAAGGAGCTTAGACATGGGGTGAAATTCCAGTCACTGAAAACAACGGATATAGCCCCACTTCATCAAGGTTGCAGCAAAGCATTAACTATAGACCAATATCATTAACTATAGACCAATAGCATTAACTATAGACCAATAGCATTAACTATAGACCAATAGCATTAACTATAGACCAATAGCATTAACTATAGACCAATAGCTCTAATGTCCCACATCATAAAAATCTTTGAAAGTGCTAAGAAGCACCTGCCTCTCGCAACTACTGGATCAATATGATATGGTCTTGGATGCACTGGAAGAAAAACAGTATGCAGATGTAATATACACAGACTTTTTAAGTCTTTGACAAGTGCGAGCATGGCGTAATAGCGCACAAAATACGTGCTACAGGAATAACTGGCAAAGAGGGGAGATGGATCTTAAACTTTCTAACCAATCGAACACAACGAGTAGTGGTCAACAGAGTTAAATCGGAAGCTGCCATACTGAAAATCTCTGTTCCACAAGGCACAGTACTCACCCCCATCCTGTTCCTCATCCTCATATCAGACATAGAGATGTAATCCACAGCACCGTGTCATCCTTTGCAGACGATACTAAGATCTGCATGAGACTGTCATCTACTGAGGACACGGTTAACCTCCAAGAAGATATAAACCAAGTTTTCCAATGGGCAACGGAAAACAATATGATGTTCAATGAAGACAAATTCCAACTACTCCGCTATGGAAAACTGGAGGAGATAATAAACTAGAACTGAATATACTACAAACTCTGATCATACAATAGAGCGGAAAAATAATGTGAGGGACCTGGGAGTGGTAATGTCTGAGGATCTCACTTTCAAGGATCACAACTGCAAAAAAAATGATATGATGGATAATGAGAACGTTCAAAACAAGAGATGCCAAGCCACTGATGATCCTTTTCGAATCACTTGTTCTCTCTAGGCTGGAATATTGCTGTACATTAACATCTCCGTTCAAAGCAGGTGAAATTGCAGATCTAGAGAATGTACAGAGAACCTTTAATGCACATATAAGTTCCACTAAACACCTCAACTACTGGGAACGCTTGGAAGCACTTGATTTGTACTCGCTGGAACGCAGGCGAGAGAGATATATCATAATCTAGACCTGGAAAATTCTAGAAGTAATGGTCCCGAATCTGCACACAGAAATCACTCCCTACGAAAGTAAAAGACTGGGCAAGTGGTGCAAAATACCCCCAATGAAAAGTAGGGGCGCCATTGGTACACTAAGAGAAAACACCCTAAGTGTCCGGGGCCCAAGACTGTTCAACAGCCTCCCACCATGCATAAGGGGAATTACAAATAGGCCCCTGGCTGCCTTCAAGAGAGAGCTGGACAGATACTTAAAGTCGGTGCCGGATCAACCGGGCTGTGGTTCGTACGTTAGACTACGAGCGGCCAGCAGTAACAGCCTGGTTGATCAGGCCCTGATCCACCGGGAGGCCTGGTCGTGGACCGGGCCGCGGGGGCGTTGATCCCCGGAATACCCTCCAGGTAGCACCTTGTGGGGAGAGTGGCGCCCCTCACAGAACAGACCCATGCCAAACCCTACCAAACGTGTTAGGGTGACCTAGCTTCGGGATAGGGAAATGAGGGGCAAAATGCGCTCAAGAGGCACCTCCACACAGGTGCTCGCTACAGTAAGACACAGCCAGAGAGCGTCTTTATCACCAGCAGCTTATCTTATCTAATTCTGGCGTGCCAGCAAACAAGAACGTCCATGAAGTCTTACAACCACCGCGTAATTTCACACACCAGCGTGCATGCTGTTACTCTATAACACCAGTTATGGACGTTGGATTCATCACAGTGGGTTTTATGACACACTGTTGATACATGCTCTATTGGGGGAAGCAGAGGGAAGCCGAGCGAGGGAGGAGGGAGGGAGGAAGGGAGGAGGGAGGAGGGATGGAGAGAGAGAGAGAGAGAGAGAGGAGAGAGAGAGAGAGAGAGAGAGGATCTAGTGGTGATAGGGAATGGTGATGTGGTTATCTGGTGGTGATAGTGGGTGGTTATCTGGTAGTGATAGTGGGTGGTTATCTGGTAGTGATAGTGGGTGGTTATCTGGTAGTGATAGTGGGTGGTTATCTAGTGGGTGTTTATATAGTGGTGATAGTGGGTGTTTATATAGTGGTGATAGTGGTGTTTATATAGTGGTGATAGTGGGTGTTTATATAGTGGTGATAGTGGGTGTTTATATAGTGGTGATAGTGGGTGTTTATATAGTGGTGATAGTGGGTGTTTATATAGTGGTGATAGTGGGTGTTTATATAGTGGTGATAGTGGGTGTTTATATAGTGGTGATAGTGGGTGTTTATATAGTGGTGATAGTGGGTGTTTATATAGTGGTGATAGTGGGTGTTTATATAGTGGTGATAGTGGGTGTTTATATAGTGGTGATAGTGGGTGTTTATATAGTGGTGATAGTGGGTGTTTATATAGTGGTGATAGTGGGTGTTTATATAGTGGTGATAGTGGGTGCTTTATATAGGGTGATAGTGGGTGCATATATAGTATAGTGGGTGTTTATATAGTGGTGATAGTGGGTGTTTATATAGTGGTGATAGTGGGTGTTTATATAGTGGTGATAGTGGGTGTTTATATAGTGGTGATAGTGGGTGTTTATCTGGTAGTGATAGTGGGTGGTTATCTGGTAGTGATAGTGGGTGGTTATCTAGTGGGTGTTTATATAGTGGTGATAGTGGGTGTTTATATAGTGGTGATAGTGGGTGTTTATATAGTGGTGATAGTGGGTGTTTATATAGTGGTGATAGTGGGTGTTTATATAGTGGTGATAGTGGGTGTTTATATAGTGGTGATAGTGGGTGTTTATATAGTGGTGATAGTGTGTGTTTATAAAGTGGTGATAGTGGGTGTTTATATAGTGGTGATAGTAGTGTTTTATATAGTGGTGTTTATAAGTGTGTTTATAGTATAGTGGTTTATATAGTGGTGATAGTGGGTGTTTATATAGTGGTGATAGTGGGTGTTTATATAGTGGGTGTTTATATAGTGGTGATAGTGGGTGCATATATAGTGATAGTGTGTGTTTATATAGTGGGTGTTTATATAGTGGTGATAGTGGGTGTTTATATAGTGGTGATAGTGGGTGTTTATATAGTGGTGATAGTATGTGTTTATAAAGTGGTGATAGTGGGTGTTTATATAGTGGGTGTTTATATAGTGGTGATAGTGGGTGTTTATATAGTGGTGATAGTGGGTGTTTATATAGTGGTGATAGTGGGTGTTTATATAGTGGTGATAGTATGTGTTTATATAGTGGTGATAGGTAGTGTTTATAAGTGGTGATAGTGGGTGTTTATATAGTGGGATAGTGTGTTTATATAGTG
This sequence comes from Cherax destructor, assembly GCA_009830355.1. NCBI lineage: Eukaryota > Metazoa > Arthropoda > Malacostraca > Decapoda > Parastacidae > Cherax > Cherax destructor. The sequence goes on along the minus strand of WNWK01006952.1, from coordinate 46,947 downwards.
GTTATAGTGGGTGTTTATATAGTGGTGATAGTGGGTGTTTATATAGTGGTGATAGTGGGTGTTTATATAGTGGTGATAGTGGGTGTTTATATAGTGGTGATAGTGGGTGTTTATATAGTGGTGATAGTGGGTGTTTATATAGTGGTGATAGTGGGTGTTTATATAGTGGTGATAGTGGGTGTTTATATAGTGGTGATGGTTTTATATAGTGGTGATAGTGGGTGTTTATATAGTGGTGATAGTGGGTGTTTATATAGTGGTGATAGTGGGTGTTTATATAGTGGTGATGGTTTTATATAGTGGTGATAGTGGGTGTTTATATAGTGATGATAGTGGGTGTTTATATAGTGGTGATAGTGGGTGTTTAGTGATGATAGTGGGTGTTTGTATAGTGGTGATAGGTGGTTATCTAGTGCTGATAGCAGGTGGTTATCTGGTAGTGATAGTGGGTGGATATCTAGTAGTGATAGTGGGTGGATATCTAGTGATGATAGTTGGTGTTTATATAGTGGTGATAGTTGGTGTTTATACAGTGATGATAGTGGGTGTTTATATAGTGGTGATAGGTGGTTATCTAGTGGTGATAGTAGGTGGTTATCTAGTGGTGATAGGTGGTTATCTAGTGGTGATAGTAGGTGGTTATCTAGTGGTGATAGTAGGTGGTTATCTAGTGGTGATAGTAGGTGGTTATCTAGTGGTGATAGTAGGTAGTTATCTAGTGGTGATAGTAGGTGGTTATCTAGTGGTGATAGTAGGTGGTTATCTAGTGGTGATAGTAGGTGGTTATCTAGTGGTGATAGTAGGTGGTTATCTAGTGGTGATAGTAGGTAGTTATCTAGTGGTGATAGTAAGTAGTTATCTAGTGGTGATAGTAAGTAGATATCTAGTGGTGATAGTAAGTAGATATCTAGTGGTGATAGTGGGTGCTTATATAGTGGTGATAGGTGGTTATCTAGTGGTGATAGTGGGTGGTTGATCTGGTGGTGGTAGTGAGTGATTGATCTGGTGTTTGTAATGAGTGGTTGATCTGGTGGTGGTTGAGAGTGGTTGATCTGGTGGTGGTAGCGGGTCACTGATCTGGTTTTCATCGTGGCTGGTTTGGTTACCTGTAGTCGCTTCCGGAGGTTACCGCCTCAGCACCCTGAATCTACACCAATCCTCCTGGTAGCTGGCCTGATCGCTCTGGCTGTTAGCACCCACCACCCGCAGCTTGAAGTATGCGCACCAGCGTGGCTGATCAGGAACTAATTTGAGGAATCTGCCAAGTTTCCTCTTGAAGACAGCCAGGGGGGTCTGTTGGTAATCCCCCTTAGGTGTGAAGGGAGGGTGTTCAGTCGTGATCCCTTCACACTTACTGAGTTCTCTGCTATGCCTCTTGGGTTCATATGTAGTGATTTCGTTGTACAGATTTGGGATCAATCCCTCCAGAATCTTCCGTATAGATTATCACATGTCTTTCTCGCCTATGTTGTTAGGAGTAGAGTTCGAGGGGTTTCAAGTACTACCAGTAATTTAGGTGCTGGATAGTTTATATAGGCTGTAATTATTCTCTGTGCATTTTCCAGTTCAGCAATTTCTCCTGCTTTGAAGGGAGCCGTCAGATCACAATAATACTCCAACCGAGAGAGAACAAGTGATCTGAGTGTCAACACTGGCTTGGCATCTGTTGTTTGAAAGTTCTAATGATCTAACCTATCATTATCAGTTAAAATGACATTGTAGTGCTCCTTGAATATGAGATCTTCTGTCATTATTACTCCCAGGTCTTTCACATTAGATTTACACTCTAGTGAATGATTTGATTTTGTCTTGTAGTCTGATCTTGATTTTATTTCTCCAAACCTTCCGTAACGTAATAACTGAAATTTGTCCTCAATGAACATCATATTGTTGTCAGTAGCCCGTTTCTTGCACTTCTTGATGAATATGGAGTTTCAAGGGTCAGGTCCTGGGATGGAGAGCAGGACATGCCATCAATGGCTTCTTCGAAGTCAAGTATTGGTAGAGTTTAGCATCTTGTTCACGACGATTTTTTTTGGGTCACCAATCTTTAGCCTGATCAGTGGCTTAGTCTGATCAATTGCTCACGTCAAGATTTTAATATTTCGTTCATTTCTTTCTTCTTGTCAGTCTATAGTCCATCTCCTTTATTCAATGGCCCGATACTAGATGTTTTAGCACTGCATTTTGAATATGAGAGAAGTATTCTGTATCTCTCTCAATTTCACATATGGGTTTTTGCTCCGTCTTCCCTGGAAAGTGTACGATACATTCAATTTGAGCTCAATATTTTTTATTTCTCTATCTAATCTTACTTTTTAAATAGTCTGCTTTTAAAATAGTCTCCACCTTTAGAAGGCGCACCTCTCCTCCTCCTTCGTAGAGATGTGTCTGGAGCATAGTTCTAGTGCCTTTATGCTCATCCTCTCGAAATGCTGGTCCCAGCATACTACAGAAAGTTCACGATTTATTAGCTCCCGGTGGTGGTGGTGGTAGTGGTTGATTTGGTGAGGGCGGGGGAAGGGGGTGTTGATACAGTGAGGGCGGGGGGTTGATTTGGTGAGGGTGGGTGTAGTGGCGAGGGCAGCGCGTGCAACCATAAAGTTTTAGACTACAAGAGTTGGTCCAACACCCACGTAGGAACGATCTGGCCTTAAAGTCCAAGAATAGTGTGACCGTTCGTGAGCAATTCTGAGAAGTGAGGTTAGTACGAAACAGAACAATATTAGATGTTTTTCACTCTGGCACTATTGATGCTCTTTTCTTCTCCCCTGAACACGTAAAATTAGTTTTTTTTTTATATATTCAGACTTTGAGAAAGCCATTGACGACATGCCCATGCACTCAGCCACAGGCCTAGACTCGTGGAACTCTGTGTTTATTAAGAACTGCAAGAAACCCCACTCACGGGCCCTAAGTATACTATGGAGGAGCACAGACAAGTGAGATTCCACAATCAATGAAAACAACGGATATAGCCCCACTCCATAAAGGGGGCAGCAAAACAAAAGCTAAGAACTCTAGACCCATAGCTTTAACGTCCCACATAACAAAAATCTTTGAAAGAGTTCTAAGAAGCAGGATTGCAAACCAATTGGAACCCCAAAAATTGCACAATTCAGGGCAACATGGTTTCTGATCAGGTCGCTCCTGCCTCTCGCAACTACTGGACCACTATGATATGGTCTTAGATGCATTGGAAAACAAACAGAATGCAGATGTTGTATACACAGATTTTGCAAAAGCCTTTGACAAGTGGGATCATGGTGTAATAACACACAAAATGCGTGCTAAAGGGATAACTGGCAACGTAGGCAGATGGATCTTCAACTTACTAACCAATCGAACACAAAGAGTAGTGGTAAACAGAGTTAAATCGGAAGCTGCCATAGTTAAGAGCTCTGTTCCACAAGGCACAGTACTTGCCCCTATCCTGTTCCTCATTCTCATATCAGACATAGACAGAGATGTAAACCATAGCAACGTATCATTCTTTGCAGACGATACTAGGAACTGCATGAGTGTCATCCATTGAGGACACGGCAAATCTCCAAGAAGATATAAACCAAGTTTTATAATGGGCAACGGAGAACAATGTGATGTTCAATGAAGACAAATTCCAACTACTCCGTTATGGAAAACTGGAGGAAATAATAGCTAGGACTGAGTATATTACAAACTCCAATCACACAATAGAGCAGAAAAGTAATGTGAAGGACCTGGGAGTGGTAATGTTCGAAGATCTCACCTTCAAGGACCACAACAATGCCACTATCACATCTGAGAGGAAACTGATAGGATGGATAATGAGAACATTCAAGAAAAGAGATGCCAAACCAATGATGATCCTTTTTAAATCCCTTGTTCTCTCTAGGCTGGAATACTGCTGTACATTAACGTCCCCATTCAAGGCAGGTGAAATTGCAGATCTAGAGAATGTACAGAGAAACTTTACTGCACGTATAAGTTCCATCAAACACCTGAACTACTGGGAACGCCTGGAAGCACTTGACTTGTACTCACTGGAGCGCAGGCGAGAGATATATATCATAATCTACACCTGGAAGATTTTGGAGGGACTGGTCCCTAATCTGCACACAGAAATCACTCCCTACGAAAGCAAAAGACTTGGCAGGCGATGCAACATACTCCCAGTGAAAAGTGGGGCGCCACTGGTACACTAAGAGAAAACACAGTAAGTGTCCGGGGCCCAAGACTTTTCAACAGCCTCCCACTAGCCCTAAGGGAAATTACCAATAGACCCCAGGTTGTCTTTCAAGAGGGAACTGGACAGATACCTAAAGTCAGTGCCAGATCAGCCGGGCTGTGGCTCGTACGTTGGACTTCGTGCGGCCAGCAGTAACAGCTTGGTTGATCAGGCCCTGATCCACCAGGAGGCCTGGTCATGGACCGGGCCGCGGGGGCGTTGATCCCCGGAATGCCCTCCAGGTAGTGTACATTTAGCTTTTATTTTCTGTGTGTCTATTATTAATAGCTTTTATTCCTGCAATGTTTCCAATATATGAGACCTGGTCTAAGACCAGATTGAGAGGGCGATCATCCTCGGAACCATTAATAGATATATAACAGATACAAAAAAAAAGTTTCCTTACCACGTCGTACAAAAATAGAGTACAAGTGAACGGGAAATGCTTAGCCATATTTTATTTACTAGATTCATCATGTTTGCTCTGCGCACACGCACGCACGCACGCACGCACGCGCGCACACACACACACACACACACACGAGGTGTCAGAGTGGGTACAATATGTCAAGTGGGGTTTCACCGTCCGGTGTCCTGACGAACCTAATCTAACAAGGGTCAGTCCTAGGTCCGGTGCTTTTTCTTGCAATGTGAATGACATGACGGAAGGGATAGACTCAGAGGTGTCTATTCGCAGATGATGTGAAGCTAATGAGGAAAATACAAGCGGACGAGGATCAGGTAAGCCTTCAAGGGGATCTAGACAGGCTGCAAGCTTGGGGAAGGACAAAGAAGACCGTAGACGAAGTACAGCCTAAGAGGACAAATACTGCAAAACTCACTCAAGGAAAAGGATCTTGGGGTGAGCGTCATACCGAGCACATCTCTTGAGACGCACATCAACCAAATAACTGCTGCAGCATATGGGCGCCTTGCAAATCTGAGAATAACTTATCGACATCTAAGAGTCATTCACGACAATGTACACTGTGTACGTCAGGCCCATATTGGAGTATGCAGCACCAGTACGGAACCCACACTTGGTCAAAAACGTCAAGAAATTAGAGAACGTGCAAAGGTTTGCACCAAGACTAGTCCCGGAGCTACGGGGTTTGTCCTACAAGGAGGTTAAGAGAACTCATCTGACAACACTGGAGGACAGGAGGGATAGGGAAGACATGATAACGACATATAAAATACCGAGAGGAATTGACAAGGTGGATAGGGACATAATATTTCAAGAGATGTGACACAGCAACAAAGGTTCACAACTGGAAGATGAAAGCTCAGATGAGTCACAGGGATGTTAGGAAGTACTTCAGTCATAGAGTTGTCGGGAACTGGAACAGTCTGGAGAGTAATGTAGTAGAAGCAGGATCCACACATAGCTTTAAAAAGAGGTACGATAAAGCTCATGGAGCAGGGAGAGAGCGGACCTAATTATGTACACACACACACCTTAGCCATCCCAACTGCTTTTCAATTCCGTCTCTGTGTACAACCTGTGAACCACTAGCGTCAGCCCAGGCCGCCACACCTAGCCTGAGTAACAACACGAATCGACAACAAGGAAATACCTAGACTATTAGCCAGACAAATTCTTTTGGCACCCCATGTACTCCCATTTATGAAGAACATAGACTAGGATGAACAAGCCTTGGGGGGGGGGGAGTCATCATCAATTAAGAAAAGTGGTTGGTGTTCAGATAAGAACACTGAAGGTTGTATAAGTATTGAAAAGCCTCACTTGAACCGACTCTACCTAAAACAGAGTTAAAATTGCACAGAGATTACGAGACTTAACGCTACATTAAAATAAATAAAATGTAAATGCTTACCGCACCATCCCAAACATAATAGCTCCAACAGTAAGAGTCCGACAACCCAGTGACTAAGTCTCAACCCCCGAAAACACAACTTAGTGTGTGCACGCTAAGAAGCCTCTTGGGTCCACCTGCCCTGCCTTTCGCTCTTGAAAGACGCAAGCAAGGTAAGAGAAACAAAGACAACCGGGAGTTAAAGAAGAACACGCTTCCCTCCTTCCATACTGCGCATTGATGATCCTTGCGTATCGATAGGGCGTCTTGTGGAGGACATCAAATAATGGAGGTAGCTTCAGGGGTGAACACAGACTCGAGAAATCAAAAATATTTAATAAACACACCACGCATGAACACCACTCCCTCCTACCACCCACCCACCTACCAGACTTTCGCTTTCTGCAGCAGCTGTTGCTGGCGGTGGTAACCTTGACCGCGCGCCACCACGCTGTCTCTTAAGGTAATAACATTGAGATTTCACCAGATGTAAACTTGTAATATTCTAGTTATAAAACTTACATTATAAAGATGACGAGCAAAAGAAGATATGATAAATGAGCAAGATTCAATCATCACAATTACTAGTAAAGGCTCTATCTTCCATCCGCTAATGGTGTCCGGGTCACTGACCAATCAAGATATTTATGACTGCATACAAAGACTCACAAAAGTAACTAAGAAAAACTTATGTGAAATTTGTTTTATTACAAAGCGATCCAGTAAATGAAGGTCATGGTCAAATGACCGAAGCTCCGTTGAGCGGGTATACTTTTAATACACCTTAAATGGATTACGAAAGTTTTCCTATTCCCGCAACCCGGTCCTAGACCAGGCTTGTCTAGTGCTTGCCTGGTCAACCAGGCTTGTCTAGTGCTTGCCTGGTCAACCAGGCTGTTGCTGCTAGCGGCCTGCTGGCCCTCATATTCATCATACCCTGGCTGATCCAGCACTTGGAGGAGATACATGCCCAGTTTCCTCATGAAATCTTCTACACTTGTTCCGGCAGTGTTTCAGATATCTTTTGGTAGGATGTTATTAAACAGTCTGGGCCTACGGATGTTGATACAATGTCCTCTTATTGTACCCACAGCGTCCCTGATTTTTACTGGATTTATTTTTTTTTTTCTCCAATATCTCTCATTCCATTAAGTATTGTTATGGTAGTGTGCAGATTTGGGCCCAGGATCTCAAGTACCTTCCACGTACATATATTATCATATCTCTCTTTCCTCTGCTTCAGGGATTATATAATTTAAATGTTTTATTGACGTTATGCGGGCCGAGAGATACCAGAGGTGTTCCAGCTCTGCTATCTCTCCTGCCATGAACAGTCGTCAACCTGAACAAGACTATGCTTGAGAGCATAAAGAATTTGAATAGCGTCACCACTGACATTATTTCCCTTCTTAAAATTTTCATTATCCACCCCGTCACTTTAATGGCTGTCGTGACATTTGCCTTACTGTGTTCTTTGAAAGTAAGATCAGCTGACATAATTACATCCAGGTCCTTCACATGTTGCTTTCGTTCTGTCTGATCCTCTTGCGTTTTGTATAGTGTTTCTTTTGAGCTCTTCATTCTTTCCATATCTAAGCAGTTTGAACTTGTTACCACTGAACGTCATGAAATTCACCGATACCAACTGGAAGACACTGCTTACATCTTGCGATTTTTCTGTATCTTCTACCGAGGTGATTTTCATGCTTATTTTTTTATCATCCGCAAATTATTCGAAACTGACCAGCGCTTTTATCTCCGTCCACCATGAGGATAAGGAAGCCAGGACCATTCTTTGGGATACTGAGCCATTTACTATGCTAATGCTGGATTTTGCTCTATTTACTACTATTTTCAGAAAGTTGAATATTCCTTTGCCCATGTTCCCCGTTCAACCTATCGCCCTCATTTTGTGTGCATTCACCTCATAACACTTGTCAAATGCTTTTGCGAAATCCGTGTATACCACATCTGCGTTTTGATTTTCTTCCAATGCCTCCGTAATTCTGCGGTAGTGATTTAGTAGCTGTGACAAGAATGATCTTCCTGCTCTAAATAAGATGTCAGGGCTGCTTATCTGTAATTTTTAGTTATCGCTCTACTGACTCTTTTATTCAAAGGAGCTATGTATGTACTAATTAAACCCTCTAAAATTTCACCTTGATGTAAGCTCTTTCTCTAAAGGATACTGAGTGCTAGTGTTATTTTGCACTTCTTTATAAATAAGATATTCCAAGAATCCGGTTCAGGTGCTGGATGAGTATATATGTTTTCTATTTTTTTTTCAAATTCTGCAGGATTAGTAATCATGTCATTTATATGATCTGTGTGGCTTCAGATTTAAAGACTTTTTTTCACTCTTCACCCTACTTTCGTTTAGTGGATTGCTGAACACTGATTCATATTTGAGTTTTAGAATTTCGCTCATTTCTTTTTCGTCAGTGAATGAACATCCTGTGACTAATGGTCCAACTCTACAAGAGATTCTTACCTTAGATTTTACATGTGTGTAAAAACAAGTGTTTCTTGCAATATCCTGAATGATGACTATTATACGACTAACGCCAATGACAAGAAATTTTCCATTTTTCTTTTAACAAAGTACCACAACCAGCAACAAAATTCCGAAACTTTCAGATCCATCGGAAATACAGCGGTGTTTATATCGAGAGAACGTACCAGCTACCTTGGCATTACTGACAGAGACGTAGATGTTTGAATGGCAGTCCTATGCTGTTATTCCTGACAAATGTGTTTAGTCCTGCGGTAAGTGCTATTCCCGGGAGCTGTATGTTAAATGCAACCCTCAGGAAAGTGGTTAACGCCCAGGAGTCGCACACCAGGCTATAGCATTCTTTGTGACTCGACCCTTGACATGGTGGCTCAAGTTACCGTGACACACTTCTTTCTCCACCATGATACTCGGCAAGGAGAAAGTAGCCAATGCGATTGTATAGAAGATTAAGAAACTTATTTCCTCACAAGAAATACCTCTGCACAAGACAAAGCACAATACTCCACCTTTCCTCACAATATTCTCACAACTGATCCGCATCACTAGCGTCTCCCGTCTGTTGAGTGGGTTACACTAGCAGCTCCCGTCTGTTGAGTGGGTTACACTAGCAGCTCCCGTCTGTTGAGTGGGTTACACTAGCAGCTCCCGTCTGTTGAGTGGGTTACACTAGCAGCTCCCGTCTGTTGAGTGGGTTACACTAGCAGCTCCCGTCTGTTGAGTGGGTTACACTAGCAGCTCCCGTCTGTTGAGTGGGTTACACTAGCAGCTCCCGTCTGTTGAGTGGGTTACACTAGCAGCTCCCGTCTGTTGAGTGGGTTACACTAGCAGCTCCCGTCTGTTGAGTGGGTTACACTAGCAGCTCCCGTCTGTTGAGTGGGTTACACTAGCAGCTCCCGTCTGTTGAGTGGGTTACACTAGCAGCTCCCGTCTGTTGAGTGGGTTACACTAGCAGCTCCCGTCTGTTGAGTGGGTTACACTAGCAGCTCCCGTCTGTTGAGTGGGTTACACTAGCAGCTCCCGTCTGTTGAGTGGGTTACACTAGCAGCTCCCGTCTGTTGAGTGGGTTACACTAGCAGCTCCCGTCTGTTGAGTGGGTTACACTAGCAGCTCCCGTCTGTTGAGTGGGTTACACTAGCAGCTCCCGTCTGTTGAGTGGGTTACACTAGCAGCTCCCGTCTGTTGAGTGAGTTACACTAGCAGCTCCTGTCTGTTGAGTGGGTTACACTAGCAGCTCGTGTCTGTTGAGTGGGTTACACTAGCAGCTCGTGTCTGTTGAGTGGGTTACACTAGCAGCCCCCGTCTGTTGAGTGGGTTACACTAGCAGCCCCCGTCTGTTGAGTGGGTTACACTAACAGCTCATGACACAAGAGTCCCTGGGATCAATTGCCATGTGAATATATGATTAAGACATGTGCAACAGTTGGGTATCTTTATTGTTGAAACGTTTCGCCTACGCAGTAGGCTTCTTCAGTCAAATACAGAGGCAGCAAGTGTAGTAATGAAATTAAAATAATGTAATCAGTCCATCATCTTTGGAAAAAATAGTATCTGAGATAGTCAGTCCCTCAACCTGGAGAAGAGTTGAGCTTCATGAAGCTGAACTCTTGTCCAGGTTGAGGGACTGACCACCTTAAATACCATTTCACCAAGGTAGATCAACTGATTACATCATCTTCATTTCATTACTACACCTGCTGCCTCTGTACTTAACTGAAGAAGCCTGATAAAGAATTGACACATGTGCAACATCTGGGTATCTTTATTTGTTTGACGTTTCGCCAATCAGTGGATAAATCAATACAAGGACATATCTGATAAAACCACTGGCTGGCGAAACGTCTACAAATAAAGCTACCCAGATATTGCACATGTGTCTAATTCTTCATCTTGTCGGTACTGTAAATCATCCAATATTAACTCAGTCTGGACTCTAGGCCCATAAGAGTAAGGCAACAAGCACACCTTGGCCTACTTGGCCAAACATAAAATTACCACAACACTTAAGAAAGTACATTAAAGCCACAAATGGATGTATTGATCCGTGCCACTCTAGGTGAGTCAAACACTGACCTTTTACTGCACATGACCAGCAGTAGAATAGAGTGCCGCTTTAAAGAATATAATCAGCAGTACAAGGAGAGTGCTGCTCTAAAGAATATGATCAGTAGCACAGGAAGAGTGCTGCTCTAGAGGATATAATCAGCAGTAGTACAACAAGAGTGCTGCTCTAGAGGATATAATCAGTAGAAGCACAAGAAGTGTGCTGCTCTACAGAATATAATCAGCAGTACAAAGAATGCTGCTTCAAAGACTATTCTCAGCAGCAGTGCAAGAAGGGTGACGTTTTAAAGAAATGACCAGCAATAATGCAAGAAGCGTGCTGCTTTAAGGAATATGATCAGCAGTAGGCCAAGACGGGTGCTGCTTTAAAGAATATAACTAACATCAGTGCAAGAAGGGTGTCATTTTAAAAGATCATGAGAGAGAGAGAGAGAGAGAGAGAGAGAGAGAGAGAGAGAGAGAGAGAGAGAGAGAAGAGAGAAGAGAGAAGAGAGAGAAGAGAGAGAAGAGAGAGAGAAGAGAGAGAAGAGAGAGAAGAGAGAGAAGAGAGAGAAGAGAGAGAAGAGAGAGAAGAGAGAAGAAGAGAGAAGAAGAGAGAAGAAGAGAGAAGAAGAGAGAAGAAGAGAGAAGAGAGAGAGAGAGAGAGAGAGAGAGAGAGAGAGAGAGAGACTGACAATATGGTAAACCACAAACACACACACACAAAGAATGTTCCAGAGATGGGACACAGCAACATGGGGTCACAGTTGGAAGTTGAAGACTCTGATGAATCACAGGGATGTTAGGAAGTATTTTTTCAGTCACAGAGTGGTCAGGAAGTGGAATAGCTTGGGAAGTGTAGTGGAGGCAGGATACATTCATAGCTTCAAGAAGAGGTATGATAAAGCTCATGGCGCAAGTAGAGTGACCCAGTAGCGGCCAGTGAAGAGGCGGGGCCAGGAGCTATGACTCGACTCCTGCAACCACAACTAGGTGAGTACACACACAGGGTTCTGAATCACAACACAGTGCTTCACCGAACTCGGCGGTGGAAAGAGCTTTTTTCCTGGCATTCCATTTCAAACAAGGGAGCGCTAAACCTATAGGGGCCACAAAGTGTCTGGGTGGCAATCATGTTCAATCATCTATGAAGGAGCCCTTCAATGGCGTCAAGAACCCTCCACGGGTCTGGCACTTAGTTGCAAATATTCGCCTTGCAATTTTGACCGTATACACTGAGTTACGTCAATTAGTTGTGTACATATTCTAGATAACATGGCTCTACACCTGCCTAACCCCCCCTCCCCCCAAAAAAAAATCAGGACAATGTAATTTTTGCTTTATGATTTTTTAAATAATTTTGGGTTG
>WNWK01006952.1:27500-30000 GCA_009830355.1 Cherax destructor | reverse complement strand
CTAGATGAGTTAATGTCGTAAATTAATAAATTACCGGATCCTCCCTATCACAATCCCCACACTTAGGGCAGGTGACATTACATAAGCACACAGCAACCCACACTGGTGCCTCTCACTACTGTTGCTTTACTGCTCCGGATACGTGAAAATGAAAGTGACTTCCTCCTCTTCACCAAAACAACCGCAAGTCACGGACACGCTCACTACCGCTATCTCTTCCCTTCTTAGCCATCTCAGTCGCCCGACCTAACAGTAAACTTCAGCCCTGGTAGAACGCTACCTTCGAAGCTTTCGTAACAATCGAACCTGTAGTGAAATGCTTAACGATATCCGCATCACCCTACTGACGTCTACCAGCTCTGGCTGACAGATTTCATTACCTCATATATGAAACCCATCCTGTTATGAACGTTTCTCTCCACAGACACCTCGATATATCAATTACTTCTTTTCTCCCGATGTTTATTATATGAATTACCTCGTCTTTCATAGACTCATAAGCCAAAACACCCTCTCTCAAATATCCAAATGCACTTAATCCATGCTCCCTTCCTCCAATTTGATGCTGAATCTTCCATGACCTAGATTTTGTTTTTACTCCCTCATCACACTGCTCTTGTCTACAAAAGACAGGCAAACAAAGGTAGCTTTTGTTCCTATAATATAATTTTAATACAGAATAGGGTAGCCTCAAAAAGTGAAAACTCAGTTTCATTCGAGTAGTTGTTCAAAATCCTCCAACTCCCTGACTGAATCAACCCGTTGTAGCTACCCACGTAGGAAAGCCCTCGAAACTCATCAAAGGTATATTAAAGGTACCATTTCTCACGGGTTGCTTAATTTCGTTCACCAAAAACAGAGCCCCCGCCGAGTATTCAATTCACTCGTACAATCTTCAGCCATCTCCCTGAACTCACTATCAATGTTTCTAAAGTTTATATATTTCCAATTTAAACCAACACCATATGAAACGCAAAGCCGCCAGTGTGGTACAGTTTCGCTTCTGTAAATCCAAAACAAGGTGATCCAGACGCAGAACTTTCATACACCCTCTATGTGAGCCTAAGATCTGTATTCAGGTGCGCCCAGAAACTTTTCAATAAATCAACAACTTCTGCACAGGCAAATTCATCAACAACATCTGCGCAGTTAAATTCAGAAATCATGCTCATGTAAACACAAGCAAAAACAATCTACATGTAAACCCAAAAATATCTTCAGATAAATCCATAAACAAATTCTTATAAAAACCCACAAATAAAGATCATTTTTATATAAGCCATAAACAAAAACCATTCTCATATAAACCATCCTTACGAAAACCTGTAAAACCATTATTTACGAACAAGAGCCTTAAGTAGAACATGAACCTGGAAGAGAGCACAGCATCTGCCTCAAGTGATGAGTTGGAAGTTCATGTGCAATACATAAGAACGTATTCAATGTTAAGCAACTTTATCAAAGAAACGTGTTTTTAACAGGTGGTTTTGTATGTGTTTCAATGGTACGAGACAAGAATACAGCCGCAGCACTACTTCATTTTCTGCTGTTATAGTTGCTTCCACTATTGAAGATATAATGTAAAGTACTTCAACAAACCATGAAACAAGTCTGAACACGAGACGGACTGACCAACAAAGATGGCAATATTTGTGTCACACAATACAAACACCAACTTCTTCTTTCAAAACAAACTATCAATTCTCCACCTTGCCTTCACTGCCCACTTCAAAATGAACATCTGTCTCGCAGCCGTCCACATAAATACAGTTTACAGAGGTTGGTTGTACAGCACGTGAAGCATCAACACCCCCCCCCCACCTCCCATCCAAAAAGGATTGCGGTGATGATCAAGTATCTAAATCTATATCAAAAGAGAATTTTTGGTGATGATCAAGTATCTAAATCTATATCAAAATAGAATTTTTGGTGATGATCAAGTACATTAATCTATATCAAAAGGGGATGTGTGGTGATGGTCAAAAGTCTAACAATCTATATAAAAAGGGAATGTGGTGAAGGGTTATCTACCAACCTATGTTATGGGAAGACTCTACTCCTACACCCAGTAGAGTCCCCCACTATCCTCAAGGATTATATTGCATAATCAACACAACCACTACACAAAAAAAAAAATCCAGGCATATTAATCTGCTCCACAATGTTTCGTTGCATTAACGCACGTTCCTCTGACTCAACCACACCAAGTGATTATCATCTCTACCACAACCCAAGCTAACACTTATGCCAGAAAGACGTCGTATATCTTTATTCCAAAATTGTAGATTGTCGTAACTTAAAAAAATATATATAACGACTCATAACTGGCAAATCTTATTCAAGCTGCCAGAGATCAAGCGCTTACTCAAGTGACGAGACTTGCCTTCCTCCATTCATTAAGATAACAACAGTGTTACATATCGTTTAAAGCATCAACAAATGGAGTTGAAGCAAGGCTGAGAGGACATGGGTGAGGGAAAGGGGCAACCAGTGTTATCTT
>WNWK01006952.1:0-22500 GCA_009830355.1 Cherax destructor | reverse complement strand
ATCCTTTTCCTTGTGTGAGGTTTGCAGTCTCTGGCCCCTCAAAACTGTACTCCGTCTGCGGTCTTCTTTGCCCTTCCCCAATCTTCATGACTTTGCACTTGGTGGGGTTGAACTCCAGGAGCTAGTTTCTGGACCAGGCCTGCAGACTGTCCAGATCCCTTTGTGGTTCTGCCTGGTCCATGTCCAATTGAATTCTTCATCAACTTCACATCATCTGCAAATAGGGACACTTCTGAATCTATTCCTTCCGTCATGTTGTTTACACATACCAGAAACAGCACCGGTCCTAGGACTGACCCCTGTGGAACCCTGCTCGTCACAGGCGCCCACTCTGACTTATGCACTAATCTCTTGTGTGGAACTGTGTCAAACGCCTCCTTACAGTCTAAGAAAATGCAGTCTACCCACCCCTCTCTCTCTTGTCTTACTGCTATCACCCTGTCATAGAACTCCAGTAGGTTTGTGACACAGGATTTCCCGTCCCCGAGCCCATGGTGGCTGTCGTTGATAAGCTCGTTCCTTTCTAGGTGCTCCACCACTCTTCTCCTGATAATCTTCTCCATGACTTTGCATACTACGCATGTTAGTGACACTGGTCTGTAGTTTAATGCTTCATGTCTATCTCCTTTTTAAAAAACTGGGACTACATTTGCTGTCTTCCATACCTCAGGTAGTCGCCCTGTTTCGATAGATGTGTTGAAGATTGTTGTTAGTGGTGCACATAGTGCCTCTGCTCCCTCTCTCAGGACCCATGGAGAGATGTTATCCGGCCCCATCGCCTTTGAGGTATCTAGCTCGCTCAACAGCCTCTTCACATTTTCCTTGGTTGTAAGTATTGTGTCCAACACTTGATGGTGAACCCTGTCTCTCTGGAGTGTGTGTGTGTGTGTGTGTCTAAGTGTGTGTACTCACCTATATGTGGTTGCAGGGGTCGATTCATAGCTCCTGGCAACGCCTCTTCACTGGTCGATACTAAGTCATTCTCTCCGTGCTCCTAGAGCCTTATCATACCTCTTCTTACAGCTGTGTATGGAACTTTCCTCCACTACACTCTCCAGATTATTCCCTTCCTGACAATTCTAAGGCTAAAGAAATACTTCCTAACATCCCTATGGCTCATCTGGGTTTTCAATTTCCAATTGTGGCCCCTTTTTTCTGTGTCCCATCTCTGAAACATTCGAGCCCTGTCCATCTTGTCAATCCCTCTCAGTATTTTATACGTCGTTATCATGTCCCCCCCCTATCCTATAGTGTCATCAGGTTGAGTTCCCTTAACTTCTCCTAGTAAAGACATACTCCTCAGTTCTGGGACTAGTCTTGCTGCAAACGTTTGCACTTTCTCCAATTTCTTGACGTGTCTGATTAGGTGTGGGTTCTAGACTGGTGCTGCATACTCCAGTATAGGCCTAACGTACACGGTGTACAGTGTCGTGAATGACTCCTTACTCAGATGTCGAAATGCTATTCTCAGGTTTGTCATGTGCCCATATACTGCAGCAGTTATTTAATTGATGTGTGCCTCAGGTGACATGCTCGGTATAACGCTTACCCTAAGATCCTTTTCTTTAAGGAAAGTTTGCCGCCTTTGCTCCCTTAACCCGTACTCCGTCTGCGGCCTTCTTTGTCCTTCCCCTATCTTTATGACTTTGCACTTGGTGGGGTTAAACTCCAGGAGCCATTTGTTGGACAAGACTTGTAACCCATCCAGATCCCATTGTAATCTTTCCTGATCCTCGCCCGCTTGTATTCCCCTCATCAGTTTCACACCAATAGCAAACAGCAATGCTTCTGAATCTATTCCTTCCATCATGTCATTCACTTATACAAGAAACGGCACCAAACCTAAGACTGACCCTTGTGGAACCCCACTCGACACATACGGCCACTCTGACACTTCATCACATACCAACACTCGTTTCCTCTGTCAGGTATTCTTTGATACATTACAGTACTTTCCCTACTATTCCTGCCTGCTCCTCCAATTTTTGAACCAGTCTCTTGTGTGGTACTGTGTCAAAAGCCTTCTTGCAGTCAAAAAAGATGCAATCTACCCATCTCTCTCTCTCTCCTGTCTTACGTTTGTTACCTTATTGTAAAACTCAAGTAGATTAGTGACACAAGATTTCCCATCCCTGAAGCCATGCTGATTGTCATGTATGAGCCCAATCCTTTCAATGTGCTCCACCACTCTTCTCCTGATAATCTTTTCCATGACTTTACATACTATACATGTCAGTGACACTGGTCTATAGTTTAATGCTACCTGTCTGTCTCCTTTCATAAAAATTGGAACTATATTTGCTGTCTTCCACACCTCAAGCAATTGCCCTGTTTCGATAGATTTATCAGACTGATGCTAGCAGCACACACACACACACACACACACACACACACAGTTCCTCTGCTCCCTCTCTCAGGACCCATGGAGATATGTTATCTGGGCCCACCGCCTTCGAGGTATCTAGTTTACCTAGCAGTTTTTTCATCTCCTCCTTGGTTATGTGTATTGTGTCCAGCACTTGCTGGTGCACCCTACCTCCTCGGTTTGTAGGAAGTATTTCTGTCTCTACTGTGAATACTTCTCTAAATCTTGTGTTAAGTTCTTCACATACTTCCTTGTCACTCTTTGTCAGCTCCCCCTCCTTCTTTCCTCAGCCTGATTACCTGGTTCTTGACTGTTGTTTTCCTTCCAATGTCACTGTATAACAGCTTTGGTTCAGATTTGGCTTTTGATGCTATGTCATTCTTGTATTGCCTCTGGGCTTATCTTCTTATCCCTGCATATTCGTTTCTGGTTCTTCTCCTCAACTCTTTGTTTTCTTGAGTCATTTGCCTTCTATATTTTTTCCAAGCTCTAGCACACTTGGCTTTGGGCTCTTTACACTAGGGATGTATCGGATGTGAAAATTTATATATCCGGGATGCGGATGTGTCTTACTTACTCATTCTACGGATGCGGATGTAAGAAATGGTGCAGATGTTCTGTGGATTTCGGATGCGGATGTATATGCGGATATCTGTTTGCTGTGAAATACGGATGAGGATGCGGATACAGATGTAAGAAATTGTGCGGATGTTCCGTGGATGCGGATGCGAATATCCGATACATCACTACTTTACACCTCCAGTTAAACCATGGGTTCACTTTGGTCTTACCATTTTTTCTGTTACCCTTTGATATGAACTTCTCTGCCTCCCTTCACTTAGTGGTCACTAGTTCCATCATTTCATTTATTGTCTTTCCCTCTAGTTATCTTTCCCACTGTACTTCATGCAGCATGCAGGAATCGCCTTATGCCCATGTAGTACCCATTTTTGAAGTTTGGCTTCTCCCGTCCTTGTGTTGCTGCATTCTCCACTGTTAACTCTACAAGGTATTCAAAACAGGATGTCGTGATCACTATCACCAAGGGGTCTTTCGTGTGTGATATCCCTTATGTCTGTACTGTTCAAGATGAATACGAGATCCAGCTTTGCTGCAACATCCTCTCCTCTCTCTCTGGTTGCATCCCTAACATGTTGGTGCATGAAGTTTACCAATATTATATCCATCATCTTAGCCCTCCACGTTTCTGGTCCCCCATGTGGCTCTAGGTTTTCTCTTTATGATTCAAATCCCCCATAATGAGTAATTTTGTTCTACTCATATGAGCCCTTCTGCCACTTCAGCTAGTGAATCCGCCATTGCTCTATTGCACTCATGATACTCTTGTCTTGGTTTCCTGCTGTTCAGTGGTGGGTTATACATCACTGCTATCATAACCTTTGGACCCCCAGTCAGAAGTGTTCCTACAGTGAATTCACCTACTTCCCCTCTGTTCATTCCTCCCATTTCCTCAAAACTCCACTGGTTTTTGATGAGCAGTGCCACTCCTCTGTTCTCTGTCTTTCCTCAGGATCTGATATCCAGTTGGAAAGATTGCATCTGTTATCATCCATGTAAGTTTTGTCTCTGTTAGTGCTGTGTGCTATGATGTTAGGGAATGCGTCAATGATTCGTTCTTGCTACTCCTCACTCTTATTTGTTATTCCAACTGCATTGGTGTACCATAACTTTACCTTCCTTTCCAATACTGTATTTTGTGAGGTGGAAGAGGATGGTGTAGGCTGGGTGTTTGGGAGGCAGGGCAGAATATTATGGGAGGCTGCTGTGATTGTGAAATTAGTGCTTGGGGGGACCTCTATGAAGTGTGGTTTGTTTCTGGTTATTGTGCTTGGCTGATATGGGGTGACAGGTTGAGGGGATTCTGTAAACATCTGTCAGTCTCCAGGGGAATGTGGAGGCTGAGCTTTCCTGTCTGTCATTGCCTGTCCTGTCTCTCTTTCCTTCCACTTATTTCGTCTTACTCTCACTCTCAGTTGTTCCCTTTATTTTCGTGTTCCGTCTTGACTGAGGTACACTTGTTGATATTCTTGAGAGTTCTTTAACAGTGGCTTCTGTTGTAGTATCCTGTTCTGTACCACTTCTGTCTTGAGTGTCAATTTGACTGGTTGATTTTTTCTGTCTAATACCCCCCAATTCTGTGAAAATTTTCTACCTGAGACATATCCTTCTCTCCTGTTATTGCAATGATGCTCTTAATCTCTCTTTCCTCCCAATGCTTTCATCATAGGTCTTCCCTTCAGTCTCCTGAAGCCCATAAATAATTATTGACCTCTCCCTATCTTCCCATTTCTTTTCCCTCCATATCTCTGAATCCAATTTAAGCATCTCCTTTGTTGTTTCCCTTATCGTCTCCTAGACATCCTGATATTACTTCTGCAGGGGACTTCTTAGCTCCATCCCCTCCTTCAATCCTCTCTCTGTCTACTCATGTTCCCATTTCAATCACTTTGCTCCTTTCAGACCTCATCTTTATATCCTGCTTCAGCACATCTAGTTCTTCCTCCAGTCTCTGTATCTTTGCCTGAGCAGCTACAGGTCATGATTCCCACATCTTGCTCTCTGCAGATAGCTTCTCTAACATGTTATTGCAAAGCTCATTTAAATTTTTTTCCCATTCTTGATCCATTTTGCTCTTGAGCCTTTCTACCCATTCTTCATTTTCAGACGAGCCATCCTCGGTTCCCTTGCCTTTAAGTCCTCCCTTTTGAGATCCCATTTATTTTTAACCTGTTAGAATGCTCTAATTCTTGCAACTTTGTGTAAAATTGTGTGTATATGTGTGGGGGGATGGGAGTTTATGTACTAATGTGATAGTGTGGGTGTATGTAAGATAGTGTGATTTGTGTGTGTGTGTGTGTTAGTTACCATTTTGTCCTAGGCACATGTCTATTAGACACTAGGCCTGTTGTATGTATGTGTACTCACCTAATTGTACTCACCTAATTGTGGTTGCAGGGGTCGAGACTCAGCTCCTGGCCCCGCCTCTTCGCTGTCTGCTACTGGGTTTCTGCTCTCCCTGCTCCATGAGCTTTATCATACCTTGTCTTAAAACTATGTATGGTTCCTGCCTCCACTATATCTTTCTCTAGTCCATTCCACTTCCTGACTACTCTGTGGCTGAAGAAATGTTTCCTGACAGCCCTTTGACTCATCTGAGTCTTCAGCTTCCAGTTGTGTCCCCTTGTTTCTGTGTTCCCTCTCTGAAACAACCTGTCACTATCTACCTTGTCAATTCCCCGCAGTATTTTGTATGTCGTTATCATGTCTCCTCTGACCCTTCTTTCCTCCAGTGTTGTTAGTCCTATTTCCCTCAACCTTTCTTCATAAGACAGACCCCTGAGTTGTGGAACTAACCTTGTCGCAAACCTTTGCACTTTCTCTAGTTTCCTTACGTGCTTGACCAGGTGTGGGTTCCAGACTGGTGCTGGGTGTGTGTGTTTGTGTGTGTGTGTGTGTGTGTGTGTGTAACGAAACACTTCAAAATGTTTCAGCCCCACCGGGAACCGAACCCGGGCCCTCTGTGCTCCGTGAGCTTTATCAAACCTCGTCTTAAAACTGTGTATGGTTCCTGTCTCCACTACATCACTTTTTAGGCTATTCCACTTCCTGACAACTCTATGACTGAAGAAATACTTCCTAACATCCCTTTGACTCATCGGAGTCTTTAACTTCAAACTGTGACCCTTTGTTTCAGTGTCCCATCTCTGGAACATCCTGTCTTTCTCCACCTTATCAATTCCTTGCAGTATTTTATATGTCGTTATCATGTCTTCCCTGACCCTCCTGCCCTCCAGTGTCGTCAGGCCAATTTCCCATAATCTTTCTTCGTAGGACAATCCACTTAGCTCTGGGACTAGTCTTGTTGCAAACCTTAGCACTTTCTCTAATTTCTTAAAGTGCTTGACCAAGAGTGGATTCCAAACTGGTGCTGCATACTCCAACATGGGCCTGACGTATATGGTGTACAGAGTCTTGAATGATTCCTTACTGAGATATCAGAACCCTATTCTTAGGTGTGCCAGACGCCCATATGCTGCAGCAGTTATATGGTCAATGTGCGAGTCAGATGTGCTTGGTATTATGCTCACCCCAAGATCTTTTTCCTTGGGTGAGGTTTGCAGTCTTTGGCCACCTAGACTATACTCTGTCTACGGTCTTCTTTGCCCTTCCCCGATCTTCATGACTTTGCATCTGGAGGTGTTAAATTCAAGAAGCCAGTTGCTGGACCAGGTTTGTAGCCTGCCCAGGTCTCTTTGTAGTCCTGCCTGATCCTCGACCATTTTAATTCTCCTCATTAACTTCACATCATCTGCAAACAGGGACACTTCTGAGTCTATCCCTTCTGTTATATCATTCACATACACCAAAAACAGCACAGGTCCTAGGACTGACCCCTGTGGAACTCCGCTCATCACAAGCGCCCACTCTGACACCTCGTCACGTACCATGACTCGCTGTTGCCTCCCTGTCAGATATTCTTTGATCCATTGCAGTGCCTTTCCTGTTATGCATGCCTGATCCTCTAGCTTTTGCATTAACCTCTTGTGAGGAACTGTGTCGAAGGCCTTCTTGCAGTCCAAGAAAATGCAATCTATCCACCCCTCTCTCTTGGGTCTTACTTCTGTTACCTTGTCATAAAACTCCAGAAGGTTTGTGACACAGGATTTACCTTCCCTGAAACCGTGCTGGTTGTCATTTATAAGTGTCTTTCTAGGTGCTCCACCACTCCTGATCTTCTCCATGACTTTGCATACTATACACGTCAGTGACACAGGTCTGTAGTTTAATACCTCATGTCAGTCTCCTTTCTTAAAGACTGCTACTACATTTGCCATCTTCCATACCTCAGGTACTTGCCCAGTTTCAATAGATGTGTTGAAGATTTTTGTTAGTGGCACACAGCAGCTCTGCTCCCTCTCTAAACACCCACGGAGAGATGTTGTCTGGTCTCACTGCCTTTGAGGTATCAAGTTCACAAAGCAGCTTCTTCACCTCCTCGGTTGTGTGTAGTATTTCATCTAGTATTTGCTGGTGTACCTCCTTATTCTGACCTCCTAGGGTTCTTCCTGTCTCCACTGTAAATACTTCATTAAATCTCATGTTGAGCTCCTCACATACCTCTTGATTGTTTCTTGTGAACTCCCCACGTTCCTTTCTCACCTGGAGTTTACCTGGAGAGGGTTCCGGGGGTCAACGCCCCCCCGTGGCCTGGTCTGTGACCAGGCCTCATGGTGGATCAGGGCCTGATCAAAAGCCATGCATAGACAAGATACTTGTGATGCAGCCTGTAGCAGCCTGTAGATTGTCCAACTCAGTGTGATGTCCTGGCTTATATCCACTTCCGTTTCTTGTTGATATATAATACAGTGAACCCTTGAATATCGTGAAATTTGAAAAGCGGCAACTTTTTTTGTCAAAATATTGGGTTGATTTTCGTGATTTGGCTTAGAAATCGGTGGTCGTATGAAACGTGTCCGAGCGGCTTCCCAGCCGCCGCGGACACACAAACACCATTCAGAGTCAGTCTGGCATTGTATATTGGCGAGTGACGATCACCTCACGCATTCATACGATACATTTCTTAATATTTCATTAGTTTTAGTGCTTGCAACTGCTAAATAATCCACCATGGGCACAAAGAAAGCGAGAAACACGACAGAATTCAAGAAAGAACACACCAGACAAGGTACTTCCCCACACCAGACAGGGTACTTCCCCACACAAACCAGCCAGGATACTTCCCCACACAAACCAGCCAGGGTACTTCCCCACACCAAGCTCAAACAAATGTCTTATTTTAGATTAAATGTTTTATTTTAGGTTAATACAGACATTTTCATTAATCCATCTATGATATTTTCTTCAAAATTATATAAGAAACAAGTTATATATCATATAGCATATAAACATTGATACAATGTTTATATGCTTTCAAGTGGTGAGTCGGGTGGAGAGAAAACATTACATTTTCTTTGATGCAGTGTTAGAGAAAAGTATGAATCTGGCGTCTGGTGCAGTAACTGCCCTTCATACGCGTTTCTTTACAATTCTCAGCATGAATTATTCATTACTTCTCCCTTTGTTTATGATGGCATCTAAAGGTAGTTGTTAGAAATTATTAAACTCAGTGAACATGGTAATAATATGGCTGTGTAGTGTAATAATATGGCTGTATAGTGTAGCCCAGGGGGGCTACATATGTGTACCTACGTCTCCAGGCTACCTACACTGAATTCCTACAAATAAATACTACACACCTCTCTCCCTACATTAAGACTACAAATATTTTAAGGTAAGTAATGAATGTACTGTGGCAGTAAAAGACAAAGAAGGGAAGTAATCCCAGAAAAGGACTTAGTACCTGAAGTCTATGGAAGGGGATTCCCCTTCCAATCAATAGTAACTCTTCCATCCTCTACCCTCCTCCCATCTTCCACACATCAACAACTCTTCAATAAAGGTAAGTGTCATGTTATTATTGTTTTATTCTTCATGTCTCATTGTTTTCTGTGTAGATAAATATACATTTAATGTAAAAAAAATTTTTTTTTAATACTTTTGGGTGTCTGAAACAGATTTATTTGATTTACATTATTTCTTATGGGGAAAATGGTTTTGAAAATAGTGAATTTTGAATTTCGGCAGACTCTCTGGAACGGATTAATCACAAAATTCAAGGGTCCACTGTATAACCTATTCACAGTACAGTGGACCCCCGCCTAACGAGCAAAATTCATTCCACAAGCCTGCTCAAGTGCCATTACCGAACGAATTTACTTCCTTAAGAAATAATGTCACGTAGGTTAGTCTATTTCAGACCCCCAAAAATACACTTCCACAAGCACTTACAATATTATACTTACATAATTGTACGATTTCTGGGGTGCTCGTTAGGCGGGGGTCCACTGTACTTTTTTCACTGGTCACACATTTATTTCACTGTATTATCTTTCTTGGGTGACACATGTGGCAACGTCACCTGCGCCACACTAGGCCTGCCCACTCTGACTTGTGCCATCAAATATCACTTTCTACCTCACTTATAAAATTGTGGCTCTCCCACACTTATGTGGCTCAGGGCAACTTGTAAATCACTTCAAGGATTGTTCACTACCCTGACACACTTAATGACCCATGCAGTACCCTTGGATTGCCCTCAAAAACACTTACTATATTTATGGAGCACTAAAGTTGTGACTTCAGATACTCCGCCAACTAGTGGCGGCGTATCTGAAGCTCACTCGTAACTCGGATTTTGGCTCGGAATTCCAAGCAAAAAAGCGACCGAGTGACGGCTTGTAACTCGGAAAACTTGTAAGTTGGGGCACTCGTAAGTCAAGGTACCACTGCATAAGAAAGTTAGAATCCACCACTCGGTTGAAGAACGTTATATTTTACACTGCTTTATAATCCAATGTGGCTCACCGCTGACCTGACTGAGCTGTTTGCCCTAAAGGACTAATGTGTCTTGTGGGCACAAGCTGAATTCCCTACAAGTATAGGATACAGAAAATTCCAACACTGAATATTTTTTAATATACTGATTAACTGCACATTCATTATAGCATGCAATGTGTAATCAACACAAGTAAAAAACAAAATTCAATGCCATTGCAAATAGTAAAACTGTACTCACCCTTCGCCGAATATGCTTTCTTCCAAAGGCACTGGTGGGAGTGGCAGGGTGAGCTTCATTAGCCAAAGATGCAGAAAAAGAGCGACTAATTGAAGAGAATGCTGAGGAAATAGTAGTAGAAGTCAATGCAGTAGATATGGGTGTAGATGAGAGTGTGGATGTCAATTTTGGTGTGGGTGCAGACGTAGGAGGAGAGACTGACTGAGCACTGCGTGATGTGAATAATTGATTTGTTGTCGGAACAGTAGTGGATGATGGCTGAAGTGGAGAAAGAGGGGAGCGTGGAGAGGGTGGAAGCAAGAGAGGCGAGAGATGTGCATGGTTACGAGGAGAATTCACCGGGGAGCCACGGGGAGAGCCACGCAGTGGTGCTGCATCAGATGGCAGCTTTAGTAGATCTTTGTTTCTACCCGCTCTCCTGCAAAGACAAACAATTGTCAAATTAATCTCTCTCTCTCTTTTTCTTCAACTGGAAGCAGTTTTTTAGAAAAGAACTGAATATCTGACAGTTCATTTGGATCACTTCATGTGTAGTACTTTGCACATACTTTATGAAATTGCTGAAATACTGCTGTGATTACACTGCTAGAGGTTAAGTATTCTAGTTTTCCTGTGTTGCTACAGCATATGCTAGGTATGGAAAGCCAGATGCCACTCTCAAATATCTTTAACCCATTTTTCCCACAACAGTTTTATATATTTTATTAGAGTGTGATTGTTCACCTTATGGAAAAAGTTAACTGAGTAATGACAACTTGTATTATTTTGATATAGGTATTATAATAAAAAACATATATGCTGGCGTTGGACAAATAACTGTACTATATGTGGTAGGCATCCTTGCACTCATAACAATCACCACCTATTCATGAAAATCTTCCATTCACTAGATTAATCTGTAATTACAGTAGGACCCTGTATCTGCGGGGGATACATTCCAAGACCTAATGCATATACCCAAAACCGCAGATAGTAGCGAACCATATATTTAAGTAATTTTTCATTTACATACATACCAATGAAGTTTAATTGATAAATTATGCACAATAATAATAATACATATTTTATTTCAACATGATACATGTTTGTACAAAGGAATATAATACAGGTCGGCCATCAGTAATCCGGTTCCATCAGTAATCCTGCACTAATTTCGCTAGCATAATTTCAAATTTCCAGGGTGGCCACACCAACTGGCTGCTACTGTTTGGTGGCGCTACTTGCTGCATAAGTCATTCCAATTTCTTTTTTTCCATTTATTGTTATAACCTACTCACTTTTAGCCCTAGCCATGGTTCCAACGAATAAAAGAAATGCTTCTCATTGTGTAAAGTACATACACTGTACATTGTCCATAAAAGATAAGGTGGGTTTGAAGTCACTGTCAGTCGCCATGAGCTCAGCTCTCTCAGATAAGAGCTGTGACCGGTAAATCTGGGCCTACATATGAGAGAATAGGTCTCTGTGTACTATATAAAAAAAAATCCTGCAGCACGAAGTGCGTAAGAAAAAACTACGACCGTGTTTATGCTGTAAAACTTAATTTGCAGTGTATTTTCGTATGTTTTTTTATGGTTGTAATCTCATTTCTTTGGTCTCATTTGATAGAATGGAAGCTATATTACAGAAATAGATATGATTTTGATTGGTTTCACGACAGAAAGTATCTTGAAACTGAGCTCAAACTAGCAGAAATGTTTGATTTTTGCCGATGTTCAAGAGTAAACAAATGTCACCGTCCAATATATGTCCAACTGGCCAGTCTAATATGCAGTCACAAATGGCTTGACATTATTTATACAATTATTACAATAATGCAGTAGTCTACATAACAGTAAATCTTCTATTTTTTTGTGTGAATAAAAATTCAAAATGTAAAGCAAGCGTAATATAAGAGGGGCCTGGACACGTGACTAATGAATAGAGAAAATGTTATTTTAGTGCCAGGAATATCTAGTTTATTTTGGCCCCTATTTTGAAATTGACATCTCTTGAAATTTGTGTGAAATTGGCCAAATTACCAATTTCTGACCACTTTATTGGGTAGTTGAAATAGGTAAATGGGCGGTTTCTTGTACTCAGTCGACACAATAGAAGGAATATTAGCGAAATAGCTATGAGTTTGGCAGAATGGAACAATGGAATGGGCCAAAAATAGGGCGCAAATTGGGTGAAATCGCCAATGCGTAAATATTGCCATTAGGTTAAGCATATTCTAACCTAACCACTCCGTAATCCGGCAAAATCACTAATCCGGCACCCTACAGGTCCCGATGGTGCTGGATTAGTGATAGTCAACCTGTAGTTGGGTGTACAGTACATGCCAAAAGCCCCTTTCTATGCAAAGCATTTCAGGCAAACTCTAAACTAACTTAAGATTAATAAGGCAATAACAGTACATATGGTCATTAAGTGAGTTACAATGAATACAAGAGAATTGAATACGTATTCTATTAGGTTGTGCTATATGGCTTTAATAAGTTTTGTAGAGAAGAATTACAATTTTGTTTATTAAACCTTAGGTGGACACAATGGAGTGATTAACATTTGAGATGAATACAGATATTGATAACATTTGAGATGAACACAGATATTGAGAGTAAGCATATATTGATTATAAAGTTTTACCTATGTTCATGATATTGAGCAAATGCACACATAGTTTTTACATACATGTATGTATTTAAGATGGGCTGGGATAGGTTGAGGAGATAAGGTGTTTTTTACCTGTAGTTTTAAAAATGCTAGCTGAGCCTGTGGTTCTGGAGATTTCTGACAGAAAGTTCTGGATTTTGGGCCCTTTTATGTACAGTACATTGAGTTTTTGAAAAGATTTAGCTTGACACGGAGAATGTCATAGAGGTTTTTGTGCCTAGTGTTATGTCTATGATACCTATTGCAACTGTCCAGAAAGTGCTTCAGGTCAGGATTTATATTAGAATTGATTGTTCTGTAAATGTAGGTTGCACAACAGTATGAGTGAATGTTTTGTATAGTGAGTAGGTTTTGGTTATTAATTGGTTTTAGGTGATTTGTCATTGTGGAGCCCAGGCACAAATAGCATAGGTGAGGTAGGGGTAGATCAGTGAAAAGTATAGTGTAAGTAGTGCTGTTTGTGGTACATAGTAACGTATCTGAGAGGATGCCAACTGTTTTACAGACTTTTTTTGTCGTGTGTTGGATATGGGGGTTGAATTTCAGGTTGCTGTCAAGGTGCAGACCCAGGGATTTTCCCTCATTATGTGAGGCTAGATTTGGGTGGGAGATGACAAAAGTTGTGTCATCAGCAAAGAGAATAGGCTTAAGTTGTTGTGATACGCCTGAAAGATCGTTGATGTATAAGTCAAGAATCGTCACTTTTTCACTGATGGGAAGCACTTCACGACTTCTCTTAGGCTTTGAAGAACTGCCACCATCACTACTTTTGCATTATGGTGTAATTATTAAGCAAAATTAAGGGTCATTTTCGGGCCAGGGTAAACTACGGATAACTGAAACCGGACCCCCGGATATGGTAGTCCTACTGAAATTCCCTTTACTCCGATAACTTATAAAATAATATACAGCCTCTCCTCACTTAGTGACATACTTGTTTACTGACCAGTATACAAACCTATGTATATTAGAGCTGATTTCCTTATTCTTTTTATTGCAGTATACAGTACTCTACTGTATAAACATTTAAAAGTACAGTGGACCCCCGAGTTTCGGTCATAATTCACTCCAGAAGGCTGTTCAAGTGCCATTACCGAACGAATTTGTTCCCTTAAGGAAAAATGTAAATTAGATTAGTCCTTTCAGACCCCCAAAAATACACATACAAAAGCACTTACAATATTAAACTTACATAATTGTTCGATTTCCGAGGTGACCGAAACTCGGGGGTCCACTGTATACCAGAAGTGTTATAAATGGTGCAAAGGTGACATTAAAAAATAACTAAAGATGGTTGACACAAACTGATAGCGTGTGTTGGTACCACAGCCAGACACACCTTGTTAATGACTGATAGCGTGTGTTGGTACCACAGCCAGACACACCTTGTTAATGACTGATAGCATGTGTTGGTACCACAGCCAGACACACCAGTACGTATACAGGTACTCCTCACTTAATGGCCGGCTAAGTTCCTAAGAGTAGGTAAGTAAGAGAATTGGTCATTAAACGAGGAGCCGCCCCTTACTGATATTTCAAGCATACTGTACTGGAAGTAGGTTTGTGTTAACCATATCTTTAGATATTGTTTTAATGTCACCTTTGCACTATTTATATCATTTTTAGTGTGTTAAAAATAGAACCAGACATTAAAAACAATAAATAAGTAAAATACACATACAGTACACTCATAACTTACCTTTAAATATTTGTAGTCTTAATGTAGGGCGAGACGTGAGTAGCATTTATTGCAGCGATATAATGCATATACGTTACACTCATTACTTCCCTTAAAATATTTGTATTCCTAATGTAGGGCGAGAGGCGAGTATTTATTGTAGAAAGAGGAAGAAGAAGAGCAAAGAATGGAAGAAGTACAAAAGAAGTTCACTGTAAAGTGGTTAGCTGGAGTGTTCGTCTGTGTTTACATTCTTGGCGTCTCTTGTGGCATCTAAGGGTAGGTGTTAGAAATGATTAAACTCAGTGAACAAGGTATAACGATGGTAATAATAATTAATAATAATATCTCTAGAGCACTTTAAATGTCATATACAGTGGACCCCCGAGTAACGAGCAAATTTCATTCGAAGCAGCTCAATGCCATTACGACATTATCCTAAACCTTTACCAGGCCCGAAGAGACCTGCAACATTTGCACCTATTTCTGATAATATAGCAATTCTAAGACATATTTATTTTGTTATTTTCAATTTATTTATTTTAGGGCCCTTAAATACCCTATGGCAGAATCAATGGCCACCTGGCCTTAAAGGTTAAGAAATAATGTCAAGTAGGTTAGTCCATTTCAGACCACCAAAAATACACTTGCAAAAGCACTTACATAATTGTACGATTTCCCGGGGGGCTCGTTACTCAGGGTCCACTGTATGTATTTTGTATAGGTTTGGCAGCTGACATTTAAAGCACTCCAGAGAAATTGTTGTTAATATTATTATTATTACTATCACATACCTTGTTCACTGAGCTTAATCATTTGTTAGACGCACAAGAGAAGCCAAGATATGTCGAGAATGTAAACACAGACGAACACACCGTCTAACCCCTTACAGTGAATTTCTTTGTACTTCTATTTTCCTCTTGTTTTTCCTCTTCCAAGTGCTGCTGCACCTCTAACTTTATCTTGTACTATAGGATGCACAATAAAGTACAAATTTGTAGAAATATGTAGTTTTGGAGACTGTGAAAGCTAGTGTATTGAGTGGTTGCAGGAAGGAGATAAAGATGCTTGATGCGGGTTTTTTCTGTGCTACCTTTTAAAAATTCCCCCCTTTTAACGGCTCTACTGACTGGTCGGAGACCCGGTCGAACCCCCTGAGCTGTCGGAAACGAGACGCGCTGGGTGAGGAGTACCTGTAGTATGTCATGTAGGCCCCGAATTTTGGGGGCCCCTTGAGAGCCACGGGGGGGGTCCCATAATACTCCCCCAAAAATTTTTTTAGGGGTTTCAAATATAAAGGGGTTTTAACATGTGAGAGAATGGGTCGGGATTAGGGGGGGAAAAAATTTTGGGACCAGTGGAATTGTGGGGGGGGCCATTTAGTATGCCTTTTTCCCCCTTTTCCCTTGGGGAAAAAAAAAACCTCCCCTCAAAAAATTTGGGGGGACCCTTTTTTTCCCATGAAATTCTAACACAGATGGAAGGGCCAGTGAAGATAATTTCATGGTTTTGATTTTTTTTGGGTCCCTGAAAGCAATCCCCAAAAAAACCAAAAGGGAAAGGGAAGGGAAAGGGAAAAAAGGGAAAGGGAAAGGGAAAGGGAAAGGGAAAGGGAAAGGAAAAAGGGAAAGGGAAAGGGAAAGGGAAGGGGAAGGGGAAAGGGAAAGGGAAAGGGAAAGGGAAAGGAAAAGGAAAAGGAAAAGGAAAAGGTGGGAAGGGGGAAAAGGAAGGAAAAGGGAAAGGGAAGGTAGGAAGGAAGGAAGGAAAGTAGGAAGGAAGGTAGGGGGAAAGGGGGGGAAAAAGGGGGGGAAAGGGAAGGGAAAGGGAAAAACCCCCAGCCCCCCCAAAATCAACCTGGGAAAAACCCCAAAAAAAGCCAGACAAAGTTTTTTTACTTTTTTTTTCCATGGGGGTGGGGGTAAAGGAAAATGGGGTGAGGGTGGTAATGCGCCATTTGACCCCCACCAAACCCCGGGAAAAAAGCACATTTCAAAAGTCCACCAAAAAAAAAAGTTTCCAGAAGCTCTAAAAAGTTCTAGGAACTTTCCAGTAATTATATTTTTTAAAAAGTAAACCCCTTTGTTTTCGTGCTTGGCCCCCGGGGGATGCACAAAAAAGGGGGAAACCCTTTTTTTCCCCCAAAAAAAAATTTGGAAATTCAATTAATTTTTCCAGAAACCCAGAAAAAAAAATTTTAAAGATTTTTTTTACATGAAAAATGAATGAACTGAATGTGGCACCCCCCCTTATTGAAGACTGATGTTGCTGGATGGAAGAGATGGAGGAGGTGAGGGGAAGGACCCTTTTTTGGAAGGGGGAACCTTTCCCTAAGGCCCCGGGGGCCCAAATCCCCTCTGGAGTCATTTCCCCTTTTTTTTTAATCCCTTTTTGGAAACCCCCCATTTACTGCACACCTGTGGCACTAAAATCTGTCCGGGGGAGCCCTGTGTCTGGCATTTTTTTTAAAATGTCCCTTAAATGTGAAAAAATTGTCATTGTACATGTTTTTGACGGATTGAAAATCTTTTTTAGGGGATGCCCCCCCACAAATGAACCCCAAAACCCCCATTGCACAAACTTTTAACCCCCGAAGAAGGCACCCCACTTCTTCCCCCTTTTAAGCAATTTTTCCCAGATCTTTTTTGATGGTTTCAGCTCCTTTTGGGGGGGCCCAGTGGTTGGGGTTTCAATTTTCCCCACCAACTCTTCCACATCCGGGGGTTTTCACATCTAACCCCATGGAATTTCCCCAAAAAACCCCAATACTTTCCACAATTTCCCCAAAAGGGGCCCCGGGGGCCCGCCCCAAACCCTTCAAAACCCCCTCGGGGGCACAGTGGGCCAAATTTTTTCCCAAAATTTTAAAAAGGGGGGAAGGGGCCCCCCCTGCCAAGTTTTTCTATAAGGCCTATGCAATGGAAGATATTGAAGTGACCCCCTTTCCCGCCTTTTTTTGGGGAAATTTTGAGTCATTGTTCATATTAAAGCCCCTTTTTAAACACTGTTTTTGGGGTTTCTTTTTTTGTTTGAATGACCTGGGGTCCATGGGCGGGGTGGGGGAGGGGTGTTAGGGGGGAAAAAAATTCACTGTTTTTTTGAAACCCTTTTGACATTTGGTTTTCCCCAAATCTTGAGGATAAAAGGGGGGGCATTTTTTCCCTTACCAGGAGGCACTTTGGCAATTTATTGTCCAATAGATATTTTTTCCCACGGGGGGAAAACACTTGTTTTTAAAACCCTTCCGGGAAAAAATTTCCCCAGTGCCCCAAAACCCCTTTCAAAGATTTTCCCAAAAAACACAATTTACCCCCTTTTCAACACTGTTTTTTTGAACACCCCGGGGGGTTTCAGAGTAATACACCAGTAAAGGTTTCCCCCTTTTTAAACCCCCCCACCGTTACCACACAACATTTTTAATTAGCCTGTCTTTATATTTTTGTCCTGGCTTTTTTTTTTTCCTCGGTGAAAGGGCCTCCTTTGGGATTTTTTTCCAAAAAAAGGGCCCGTTTCCCCCAATTAAACACTTTTTGGGGGGGTTTGGGGAAAATTTTTACCCCCTACATATTCTTTAAATTTTTTGCAAAATTTTTTGGGGCCCCTTTTTTTTTCTGAACTGGCACCCCACCCCTGCCTTCAACACTGGGTATGCCCTTTTTCCTTTAAAAAAATTTTTAAAAGTTTTTCTCCTTAAATTCATCACATTATCTTTGGGTTTCCCCGGTTTTTTTTGAAAAGACATAACTCCCTTTTTCCCAAAAAAATTAATGACTGCACAACACTGTCAAAAGCTGGGGATTTTTTTGGGTTTATCCACAGAAACAAAATTTCTCCATATTTTCATTGTTTGTGATCTCTTTTTGTTATTGTATTAAATTTTAACATTAGTTTCAGTGATTTTTTTCTTTATACAAAAAAAAAAACAAAAAGGTTTTGGGGCTTTTTGTATATCCTGGGAGCTCCAAAAATTTTTCCATTATCTTTTTTTTCTATCATTTTTTTCTTCAGTTCTATGGTGTTCCTCACTTTCTTTACCAAAGAACGGGCACTAGAGTTTTTTTTCCCATGGAGCTTTTTAGAGTCACACACAATAATCAAGGGCCAAAAAAAAATTTTTTTTAATAAATGTTTTTTAAAACTCCTGGGGTGATGTTACTAAAAGGTAAAAACTGGGACTGCGTGACAAGGGGCGGGATGTTCGGTGGCAGCCGGGGGCCCCTTTTGATGTGCGCCCCGGTGGGGGGGTTTTCCCGGCCCAAGAAAAACGGAGGAAATTTTCCCCCCCAAAAACTGCACAAAAAGGGGGAAACCCCCACAAAACAGAGATACAAAAAAACGGAGGGTTGACTGTATATATATATTATAGAACAAAAGTAAAAAAAAACTTTTTTTATTGTTGGTTTGTTTTTTATTTGTAAACAATACAATAAAAAACAATGTTTTGGGGTTTTGGGAGCAAACGAGTAAATTTTTTAAAGGGGAAAACCCCTTTTTCCCCCCCTTAACTTTTTCAGAAGGTCTTTTTAAAACCAAAAAAGTAAAAAACCGGGGAAAATTTTTCCCCAAAAAGAAATAATTTAAAAAAATTTAAAACCAAATTTTAAACCCAAAAAAATTTTAAAAAAAAAATTTTTTTTTTAAAAAAAAAGGGTTCCCCCAAAAATTTCCGAGGGTTAGGGATAAAGACCCCGGGGGAATTTTAAAAAAACGGGTTTTTTGGGGCCCCAAATTAAAAAAAATACAATATTTTTTTTCCCTTTAAACCCTTTTGGGGAAAATGAACAATCAAAAACAAAAAAATTTAAAAAAAAAATGTACTAATAAAGTTATTTTGACATGAGCTGGCTGTGGGGGGGGAGGCCTGAAAAGGGAAATTTATACAATACATATTTTATAGTGTTGGAAGTGTCAGGGGGGAAACAAGAGTTACTGACAAGCTGCTTCTCCTTTTGTTTTTCTGCCCCCCCTTTTTAATGATGCCAAAAGTTGGGGAATTTTAAAAATTTTTTATATTAGAACAAAAATGAAACTCCAAAAATTTTTTTTAAATTTATTTTTTTTTGATAACTCATATATTAAAGAAAAAAAAAAAAAGTAAAATAAAATACAACGAGTTGCTTTTTTAAAAAAAAAACATTTAAAAATTTTTCCCTCTAACACGTTAAATTTGGGGGGGGCAAGGGAGGGAGAGGGGGAAAAACATTTTGGTCTGGGGGGGTCGCCCTGGGTGAAAGGATGTTAGCCCCAGGTAATAAAAAAAGTTGGGAATTACACTAAATTGTAAAAAGGTTAACCCCCTTTAAATTTTTCCCCCCAAAAAACAGAAAATTTTAAATTTCCCCCGCCAAAGGGGAAGGAAAGAGGGGGGGGAAGGGAAACCAAGGGAAAAAGAAAAATTTTCCAAAAAAAAAAAAAAAAGCATTTATTGTTTTTAGAATAATAATAATTTTTTTAATTGATCTTAAAAATTTTTAAAAAATTTTCAAATTTTGTTAATTTAGAGCATCCCCTTTTAAAAATTTTTATTATTATTTCCTACAATATATTATAAGAAAAAAATAAAAAAATTTTAAAAAAAATAATAATAATAATAAAAAATAATTGCTGTGGGGTGCTCTTGGTTTTTTAACCCCGTGGTTTAGGAATTTTTTTGATTATAATAATAAATGGGGGCTCTAAATGTCAGTACCCCAAAAAATGAAGAAATTTTTAAAAAATTTCCCCCTCAAAAATTTTTAAATTTTTTTTTTTTCTAAAAAAAAAAATGGTTTTTTTTTATTTTTCTTAAAAGAGGATTTTTTTTGGGTTTTTTTCCCGATGTAAACATCTTTTTTTGGTTGGGGGTGTTTTTTTGTTACCCCCATAAAATTGGCATATATTATTCATTTCAGCATCTTTTTTTACAGTTCTAGGGATTTATCATGTTTCTGATATCAATTTGGGGAAAAAAAGTAATAGATAGATAACCCTTTTTTTTTAAAAATTTATTACTTATTTCTTCCTTAACCTATTGAACCATGAACAACCCCCAAAAAGCATGAAAAAATAGTAAAATATTGTACCATATAGTACTAAAAATGTTATAAAATTTGTTTAATAAAAATAATGAAAGAAGAAAAAACTCAGTGAGTGAGGGGTGGGGGGGTGCCGGGGCGGGGGGGGGTAGGGGCGCCGGGGGGGGAAACTTTTAAAAGATTTGGGGGTGGGGAAAATTTCTTGGGGTTTGGGGTCGGGGAAAATTTCCAAGGGGAAGCCCGCAAAAAGAAAACGGGTTGAGGGATACCTGGGGTTGCACCCATCAGTGGTTAGCTTCCCCTTCCCCCCCGGTCATCCACCAACCTTCCACATTCAACTTTTCCTTAAAAAATTTGTAGTCTTAATGTAGGGGGGGGAGGGGGAGTATTTTTTTTGGGTTGTCTGGGGTTTTTTTGGGTTTTCCCAGGCCCCACACATATGCTGCTATGTACGTATGATAATTATGTAACTGATTTTTTTATACCTGAAAAAACTTTTTTCTAATAAACCCGGGGGGGGGGGAGGTAGCCCCCCGGGTATATACATACACCTACCTACAATACACGATATTTAATGCGGGCCCCCCCGCCCCAAAATTTTTGTAGACCCATTTAATACGGTTTATTTTACTTGAAGAATTGGGGACAATTTTTTTTCAACACTTTAAAAAATTTAATTTTTAAAAAGGTTCAAATTTTGGGGGGGGAAAATCCCTTTTTCCCCAAAACCCCCTTTTTTGGGGGGAGCAGGAAAGACCTTTTCCCCCCTTCCCCCCCACCTTTCCCCCCACCCAAAACCCCCCCCCTTATTTTATTACGTGTCCAGTTCCTTTTTTTACAAGCCAGGGGGGGGTTTGTGGGGAAATTTTTTTTTTTATTTTTTTTAAATTTCCCTATCTTTTTTATCTGCCAAAAATTAAACCCAGTAGGCATACCAGGTTGTTTAAAAAAACAAGAAAAAAGGGGGAAGCTTTTAAAAATTAGAATTAACGAAGAAAAAAAGAAAAGAAAGATAACCTTTGGGTAAAAAAGTGTCACTTTTTACACTAAAATGAGGTTTAGTGTTTTGGGGTTTTTTTAATGACTGACTGACTGAATGACTTGACTGACTGACTGAATGACTTGACTGACTGACTGATGACTTGACTGACTGACTGAATGACTTGACTGACTGACTGAATGACTTGACTGACTACTGAATGACTTGACTGACTTACTGAATGACTTGACTGACTTACTGAATGACTTGACTGACTTACTGAATGACTTGACTGACTACTGAATGACTTGACTGACTTACTGGAATGACTTGACTGACTGACTGAATGACTTGACTGACTTGACTGAATGACTTGACTGACTTACTGAATGACTTGACTGACTTACTGAATGACTTGACTGACTTACTGAATGACTTGACTGACTTACTGAATGACTTGACTGACTTACTGAATGACTTGACTGACTTACTGAATGACTTGACTGACTTACTGAATGACTTGACTGACTTACTGAATGACTTGACTGACCTACTGAATGACTTGACTGACCTACTGAATGACTTGACTGACCTACTGAATGACTTGACTGACTTACTGAATGACTTGACTGACTTACTGAATGACTTGACTGACTTACTGAATGACTTGACTGACTACTTGAATGACTTGACTGACTTACTGAATGACTTGACTGACTTACTGGAATGCTTGACTGACTTACTGGAATGACTTGACTGACTTACTGGAATGACTTGACTGACTTACTGAATGACTTGACTGCCCTTACTGAATGACTTGACTGACTTACTGAATGATTTGACGGGACTTACTGAATGACTTGACTGACTTACTGAATGACTTGACGGGACTTACTGAATGACTTGACTGCCCTTACTGAATGACTTGACTGCCCTTACTGAATGATTTGGGATGACTTACTGAATGACTTGACTGACTTACTGAAGGGCTTGACTGACTTACTGAAGGGCTTGACTGACTTACTGAATGCTTGACTGACTTACTGAATGGCTTGACTGATTTACTGAATGGTTGACGACTTACTGAATGGCTTGACGACTTATGAATGGCTTGACTGATTACGGAATGGTTTGGGACTGACTTAAATTTGCCTG